>JAHZNE010002494.1:0-40521 GCA_027744055.1 Callyntrura sp. NNG-2020 | reverse complement strand
CTCTCTCTCTCTCTCCTTCCACTTTTTTTATTACGAGAAGATATTATGTTGCATTGATCTTTAAACAGAAATGAAAGAGGTTACATGCTCTAACTTTGGTTGATGGCACACACAGTGACAGTGCAGTGGTTGTTCAAACTGAGACTTTGTAAAATGACGAAAAAGACTGATTGCGCTGCAAAAACTTCTTTCGAATAAACGACAAGAGCATAAAAAAAAACTTTTTTACTACCATTCCCAGATTCCCACTTCGACACAGCTCATTCATGAAACATATTTGGTGGAGGATTTGAGAGAAATCCGTAATATTATACGGGTGTACATATACACGCAAATTATAGCATCGCTCCTTATAAACTTCACTTTGCCGTTGTCATCTTCTGATCGTTGCTGGTAACATCGCGGACACACACGTTTCATTTTATGTTTCTTTTCTAAAGTAACCCTTCTACTCCGCTACATACACTACTTTACTACATAATATGCCGCAGGTTGGTAAAGAATCCTTATATTAAAAGTAGACCTACTCAGAGGGAGAGAGAGAGAGAGAGGAGAGCAAGAGATAGAGTGAGAGAGCCCGAGCTCCGATTAAATTCATGAGTTGAGTACACACACTTCATGAAGCCGCAGTCATAGTTCTCTACTCCTCTAGAGTCAAACACCATCCATGCATCATCATCCTCCATCGTAGAAGTCTATTTCGTCATTCATTCCGTATAAAACTTTACTTTTGCTAGCAGCCAAAATTCATTCCATTCCATTTCAACTCTACTTCCTTTAACGTTTTCTTCAAAAAGCAAACAAAATTCAAAATACACACAACGACGACATGTCCAGCTAGTAAGATGAATATATGCATAATTTTCCTCCCAGAAGAGCGAGTTAGTAGTGGCCCGGCATTATAATATGCATAATAATACGTAATAATAATAATAATAATAATAATAATAATAATAATAATAATAATAATAATAATAATATGGAGGTGGATGTGGTTTTCTACGAAAAGGAAAGCACGGCAGCAGCAGCAGCGCCAGCCCATCTTGTTAATAATAGTACGTACGCAGTACGGTATATCTGTATAGCACAAAGCAAATACTCGACATCCTCAAAGATAGAAAACCTACCACTTACTACTTACTACAGGCATGTAGTTCAAAAGACACGGAAAGGAGCAGAAACTACCAAGCCTTCGCATTTTACCACAAACAGAACAAAAAAGAAGCTTTTCGTTGATGTGCAAATAGCAGAAAGAGCTAACAACTCCCCGACAGATGAGGTGGATGTATGCAACTCGAAACATTTAAATTTAAAAAATCTGACGAGAAAACACACACCTCTCTGTACTTTTTGTGTGCTGAGAGAGCACATACCTAATTGTCTTTCCAAAATACACACACACACACATGTCCATCTCTGTATGCAAATGTAAGATGTGAAATGTAATCCCTGGATGTAAAAAGTGAAGCCTTTCAAAAGATGGGAGGAGGGAGTGTAGCTTATATCCACAGTTTTTTAAAGGATGTCTGCTTTTCCACTTTCATTTCATCGTAAACTATTGACCTTGCCTTGCGTGGCAGATAGACAGACGTGTTTTCAAAGGAAATCGCTTTTATACGGAAACAGAGAGCAGAGATCTTGACGACGTCTTTATCCCTTCTGTAAACAAACAGTCCTTCTGCTGCTGCTCCCCATTGATAGGATGCTGAGAATAACGTTCATCGTCATTACCGTGCTGCTTTGGCGCTGCTTAAGAGAGGCGTTCATTTTTAAGGAGGGGGGGGGGAAGGAGGTGAAGGCGACGATGATAAATCTACTCAAGTCCAGCAAAAATCTCCCATTGCATTATTGTGGCGAGATGTTTCTTGATTGCGACGCAAGTATTCGCCATTCTACAATCAGACTCCACAGGGAAATCTAACTAATACAAGCAGGCAGAAAATCATAAAACTAAATTTGACGGTTGATGGCGTATCTAGTGACATTTCAAATGGAATCTCTCTCTCTCCTCTGTGGTTTCTTTATTGGGGAGCGGGAAGAGGATCTGCTGACATCAACCTACATTTTATAGTGTGTGCTCTTATGACTAACATTTTTTTACGAAAACTGTACAGATACCAGCACCACCACAGCGCATCTCTGCAATCAAGATCTTACCAAACAGCTCGTTCGTATTTCAGTCTTGAATTTGTCCTAAAAACTAAAGACGCTGTAATAAAAACCAACGCACTCTCAAATTCATTTATATTCAGGAAATCTGTTACTTTCCTTTTCCACACTATCCTAATACTGCATGTCTATCACACTCAGATTTCGAAGAAGACTACACGTTTAATAATAATAATAATAAGTAGTAGTAGCAATAAAAGCAAAAGCTATTCTTTCAAAAAGCAAATTCTTATTCAAGCCAAAACTTTACCCGAAACTGTGGTAAAAACGCTGTCTGTTTACAAACAAGATCCTTGTTGCCTATTACCACATCCTCCAACACACACGTCTACATGCCGCGAAAATAAAATTGGAAACATTCATATTCATGCAAGATACTCAATTCCCTCAAATTACCTCCGTGTTTAACTTCCGAACGTAATCGAAAACCTTTTTTGTGTGACAACGTGAACATTTGAAACACAACTTAATTTCTAACTCTAAAAACAACAACTGTTCCAACTTCTCCTGGTGCATAATACAAGCTCTAACCATGAGAAAAGTGGAACGTGGTCGTAATAGCTATAGAGAGGCGGTAGCTAGTTATCACTTTATTGTTGTTACTCTGACTGGAAAACAAAACGCCCGAGTAAATAATGCTACCGAAATAGAAATGCAGAGAAAAACTAGCAACTTCTCTCTCTCTCTGCAAATGACATACAACAACCACCGCCACCGCATCATCATACCTACCTATCCTATCCCCAACTTGGAACTTTTTTTTGTGAAACTTTTCCTCGGTTTTCGTATGCAAATCAAAGTAAAACATGCCTTCATTTCACCAGCTTCCCGGAGAGCATTTCTTCTCTTGGAGAACATTTCCAGAGATAACATCATCATCATCAGCATAATATATACAAAAAGACTATAGCCTTCCTTTAATAATACAGTTGTTCTTAAACCGTCTATATAGTCAAAGGTCAGAAAGTTACCCGTATTTTGTGTAAAATGTTAAATGTGTATGTACCCAAAAGCAGACAAATGTACCTGTAGCCTCTAGGTATACCGTATACATAATGCGCGTGTATGTACTGTGTACCCGGTAAAAATATCTTGCTCAATTTCATTTCTCGTTACTTTATTCATACTCTATTTTCAGGGTGACAGTGCTCCTTGAGATGGGGGAAGCCTTTAGGCGATCAGTGAACAGGGAAATATCATGTTTTCTCTCTGCTGCTGTAATTTCATGCACCGCTAGTAGTCATTTTCTTCCTTTTGCAAGCGCGCAGTTCACCGACTGTAATTAAATTTTCCCCGGATGAACAACAACATAAAAACACGAGTACTATTTGCTACTACTGTAAACCTTCGACAAGAATAGAACGTTATTGATACTTCTGTTCCCCCTGTCATTAAGGACAACTTAACAAAGAGATTCTTGTGTAGTTCATACTCTATTTCCTAACTAGTCCTGCCTGACAACAGAAAACAGTGCTTGCACAGGAATCATGTTTACATTTACTTTTCCTGCTCCTTGCTCCGTTTTCTTGGGCAATATCATGTAACAATTATTACTACTACAACACAAATCCGGTTTTTGAAAGGTAGCAAATTTACGTGCAAATGCATCCTATCATGATATCTTTTGCATAATTAAAATAATGATGTATATATTTGCTTTAACTCATTAATTACGGTTACTCTATATTATTATTATTAATCAGGAATCAACTTGCATGTATAATTAGAGGGGCGATGTTCTGCAACTCACACTGAACGTCTCCTCTACGAGAAAAATCATGTAACCATAATTTCTGTAACATCGACGTTCATAACTGCAAGACATGAAATTACACAAGCATCTCACTACGTAACTCGACTATAGACCTACCAAATGTGCTGTGGTGATCCTAATAATGGCTGTGCACGGAGAGAAAATCAAAGCAAATTTAATAACCATCGCTTTCTCAAATAACAAAGACACGACTACCTTGATTGTCATGTCAAAAGGGCATAAATTAGCAGCGAGGAGCAAGGAGCATTATTATAATGAAAGATGTTACATCGTGTATAAATAAAGCGTCAGCGAGAGAGAGAGAACAACGGTAAGCAAGCGTCATAAAAACACTTAATTTTCCTACTCTGCCCCCACAAACTGGCTTTTTATGATATCATTGGTAAACAGGATTCGCACATGTCCGTCCAATCAAACAAGAACAAGAATAACTTCCTCCATTTACTACCAAGACAGCTGCATCACCTATATATATACATCTCTCTCTCTCTCTATTACCCACACCTACTATCAATTACAAGTATGGTGACGTCCACATTATATGGGCTGCTGCAGGTACGTAGCAGACAAGACATCTCTCACTCCCTTGTAAATTATAAATGCCTAAGCATTAGGTCGTACGCAGAGAACAACAGGTATTTATTGAATCACACACAGTGCGTGTGTGTGTGTGTGTGGATATGTGCAAACGGAAGTCATGAATTTGTGTTACCAACTTGTCAACCAGTAATTTATCTCCTCCATTCAATCCTCCTCACACACACAGACTCGCAGAACACTGCACCACCGCCACCGTCAAGGAATTATTGTGGTGTGCGCGCATTTTATTACCTATACACTCATGTTTTACAAACCTCTCTAAAGACAAAAACAAAACGACTTTGCAAGTAGAGCAGCACTCGCGAAAAAATATACCCGTTCACCATTACCCGATCACTCTATATATAGGTGGACACCAGTAGTATAGTACAGTTACATATAATCCCAACGTCTCATATCATCATCACGAAGCAAGTATTTTTTCATTTTAGAAAAAAAATCATAAAATTAAATGGCACTCCTGCTCTCGAAAGGCAATAACAATAAGATTAAAAGAGCTAAAACTAATTATAATAATAACGCGACTAGATTGTCACATAATTATTCATATAGGTGACACTTGAAATCGTCCCAACATGTTCGTATGCCTCATTACATTTTGATGGTAACCGACGACATTCATTCGTGGAGACGTGACATGACGGCTTTTTGCCTCCTAATATATCCTGTTTACTGGCTGTCTGCTGCTGTTGGTCAGTACCACACAACAGCCCTCGTCATCGATAAACAAGAAAATAAAGAAACAACAAAGCTCCTTTGTCGTTGCCAATACCATGCAGATGCCACAACAAAGACAAAGATAACATGTTTCTATTTTCTGTGTTTCTACCTACCTATACGAGAGTGCACAAACACTTTTCTTTGCTCCGCTCCTTAAAACAACCTGTGTTAGACAGTAGACACCTGAGAAAAAGATGTGGCTATGAATTTTTAACCATTTAACATATCATATCATCAGTCATCTTACAGTGGTGTCCGTCAGTCCTCTCCGCAGTCAAAAAAGTACCTCTGCCAAGGTGTCTCAACAGAAAAAGAAAATGGATGAAAACAACAATCGAACAATAACCACAGAACTTTGTGATCTTTCCTATATGTGCCATCTGTACATTATAAATTCGATTGTCATGTGGTATCGTCGGTTGCTTATCTACAACCAAAATCTTAATTGGACTGGTGTCATTCGAGTTTTAAATAAAAATAGATCCATCATTGATTTGCCCATAAGTGATCCGGTGTGCCTACATATGCAGGCACCTCCGTATGCACACACCTCAAAGATATACACACAAAAATGTGTCCACAGCGTAGTGATAGTGGTATGTTATTACAACTTGTTATTATAATAGCCTTCAGAGAGTGGCAAATTGTAAATAGTGTGGAAATTGTTGAAAATGTACGGAAATGTATGGGAGCAATAAACAGATTAATATTAATGTAAAGTAGCTTCACCCCACGAGTTGCGTGAATAAAAAAGATAACAATGTATGATGTACATAAGCACACATACACATCTGCTGGTGGTAACGTCTCTCTACACGGAACAGAGATGAACCTCAAACCATCTTGGTAAAAAATCCAAACAATTACAGTTTACGGCGTTATTAGGTACATCATCATCATCACCATCATCATGAAAAATGGCTGCACGTAGGATTTAGTAGGTACAACATACAAATGCATTTTTCAAGCGACCTTATTTCACATCCCACATTTCAAACAGTCAAATAGCTTTTAATACATTTCTCCGAGAATAATCTGCTGTCTGCAAGTCCCGAAAGATATCAGATTTTATGAAAGTTATGATGGCTTGAATAAAAGACCTCTCAGCTACAGCTAAATTGATACACTTTCAACCTTGCATAATTTTTTTCCCACCGTGTGTATACTTCACGGATATATTGTGGCGGGTTTCCTGCCACCGCTGCTGCCACCACCATATTCGTCAGGGTGGTAGCACACATACACGCCCGTCTAATTTTCAAAGTAAACTGACAAGCAATACAAACGGCTCTGCTGGTGGTTACAATGCGGAAGCCAGTATACACTCTCCGAGAGTTGATGTCGCAAAGACAGATTGACAGACAGACAAGTCATTCTCATGAAAGAGGGGTTTCCCTTACATTCATAAATCATGTGAGATATACCACAACAAAAAAGGAAATATTACTACACCATATACTACTTAACTACTTAAAAAAAATGTTTAAATTGAACATAAAAGCGCGGACTGACTGTAAGTGGAGCGTACGCCGGGGAGATAATGTAATTTTCTTTGCATTTATTTAGCACCTTCTGCGTAGCCCTCTTTCTCCCTCGCGAAAATATTTTGGAAGCTTCCACCTCAACCTCAACTATACGTACGCTAATGTATAAGGTGATAATGTAATTTGATTAATGACTTTTCAAAATGAACTTTCAGGGGTACAAGCCGCAATGGATTATTTTTCGCCTTTTGTGTAGCTCCCATACAAAAATTTAGCATTAGAGACGCAAAAATGTACCTATACAGTTAGGAGCTGCCGTTTATCATAAAGTTTGACGCGCACTGCCTGTTAACTCGGAAGAGTAAACGGGAAATTATTTTTTTTTACATGAACACCATGAAATTGTGTACAAAAATTTTCAATTGATCCTTTCCCATATTCCACAAGCAAACCGGTCTACAAACCACTAAAATTTGAAGCTTTCCCTAAATCTCGAATCGACGTCATACAATATTGCTGGTATGTCCACAGTCCCAGTCCATGTTTCAAAAATTCAGACAAAATATAATTATTGCCAGAGTGCCACAAGTGCAACTCAATTACATGGATTTCTCCCCCAGTTGTATCGAATTAAGGACCCCAAATCGATTTTCACTGGCAGACTTTTGAAAGTTGTTCCAAAGTTAAAATAAGAACACGGAAAGGAATATGGGAACAAGCACATTTTTTTTATTCATACGAGACCATATCAGCTTTAGCATTTTTTTTCTCTGTATCTGATAAGCGTTGACTGTTATATGCCAGTTAATTACATATAGACCGCATGAAAAAATGTCGTTAGGAGTTTGTTGCGTGCTTTCTTTGCTGGTTTCTCGTTGACTGTATGGCTTCCCCGTGGCAAATAATAATAATAACGCACATGAACGGAGAAAACAGGCAGAGTTATTCGTGTTCCCTTCTCCTGTCACTCTAAACTTTCCATCGCTCAATTCTGCAGAGTGCTATAAAGAAGGTGCGGCAGGAAAGGGGGAAAACGAACGGTAGCTGAAAGGTGACACGATTATATTCTCAAGTAATTGGCGCTTTTTACGTTTCCGCAAATGCGATACCAGCTGAATGCATATCTAGCCTCAATTGCCTATCCGTACGTACGATATATCGTGGACCCAAGAGCATACTTTGTTGTTGGTTAAACGCACGGTTATCAACGAAGAACGCCAGCAAGAGAGAGAGGGAGAGGGGACGCTCATGGGTGAGCAATTCCACCATTCAATCCTGTTAGTTTTGGAAATGCACATATAGAGAGAAATGGGCTTGTTGAAACATTTTTGGTGTTTCAAGAGAAACGTGATAGAGCCCGCTAATAAATTACCACGCAGCATTTCACCAATTTTAAACAGCAGCCTACTTTCTAATTCTAGCTCTTGGGATTATTCCCACCATTGATTTATTGATAGTATGTATGTGTGTATGCAAGCACAGGGAAATTTTGATATTTTATTTAAAATATCGATTCTCTACACGAGTATCTTTTACTGATTTTCTCCCAAAACTTTTTACCTCCCATCCAACCAGAGAGAGAGAGAGTAGTGGATGGTAACAAGAAAAAAGATATGCAGCGAGAAAAGGAATAAATTCAGTAATTCCGCTCGGATTGTGGTTTCCAAGGTTTCGGGTAATGTGAGCGAGCACAAGAATGACAATTTGAACCCCACCCACCTACCCGGGTTTTCGGTAAATATCATCCTGTAGAGAGAGAGAAAAACCGTGGTGAAAGGATAACATTTGTAGAAGTGACGCTCGTGTCTCCCTTGCGTAGTATCTACAAAATGGCCTTAAAACCTCCCCTAAATCGAGATAATTGCTCACCAGGGGTTGCGGAAACTGGGTGTTTTTCCTCAATATCTCCGAGGACACATCATGATTTACCATCATCGAAAGAAACAAAACCTTAATTACGTACATACGTTTAAATGTGTGGGTGGAAGTAGCACGTCAAGCAACCAGGTGGTGGTTAACCCTAAAACGCAAAGCATTCAGGAAGAAACTATTTTTATGGGGAAAGTAGAAGTATACAATAAATACGGTCGTCGGTAACCCAAAAAAAATACACTTTGTTCGCATCAGCCTCGTACGGAAAACTGTCATGTTACGTATTCTGTGAACAGTGTTGAAAACAAAGCTTCTTCAAGCTGTTGCACCATTAGAACCATCCGTGTTGTTTTCCAGCACGGTGTTCTTAGCACTTGAAACAAGCAAAACTTTCTATTTCCTATTCCAACAACAAAGTCAACCCAAAACCCAATTATCGATCTAAACTAGAGTCAAAGGCCTTAAAAGGTGGAATATTTACTAGTACTGAGAAATTTACTTGGAGAATCTATTCAGGGCAGGCGATATTCCAAAAAGGCTAATACTCCAGAAAGAAAATGGCAGTTGCTATATAACTCCATTATGGCGAAACCATTTTTTTTTTTCACTTTTACTTTGACTGCACCCTAATGAATAATGCATTTAACGGTTTTTATAAAATATATGTACTATTTTCCTTGTTAAGGGACACTGCACTACAAGTCTGAAGGAATCTAACGATTCAAGCAATGCATGTGGTCAAAATGTATAAATTCATAAAATGTACCATCAACCATGTTCGTCTAGGAGGGAGCCAGTGCCACTTTGAGCACGATACAAAAACTTGGATACAAAAGTATACCTCTTTATTATATACGTCTGTACAACCAACTCGGAAAAATCTGCAATGAAGTACCAGTCTTTGGTGCAATAATGTCCCTAAGCCAAGTCTACCTGTAGGAAAGCCCAATCGCGCCATGTTGGTGCAATGTGTCTCACCATCTCAAATCACTTGATCCGACCATCACTCCAAATGGCTATACAACTAGAACAGAACTTGTTAGCAAGAAGTGGGCAGAAATCGATGAAAGAATACTGATAAGCCGTCATTATTTATTTATGCTTTTGAACACAATTTAAGCTTCATCCCTTGAAAGTGAAAGGTTTTGCTTACTTTGCTGTAAAAAGGTATCCACATATAACATGCCATTATGATAACACTTTTCCTTCATCTACATGTAGTCCAATAGATTTTTATTTTTATAACACGCAGGTTGAAAGGAAAACATTTTACAAGATTTATTTTAAAAGAGGCGGAATCACTGTAATTAATGTGTGTGTGCGTGTATGTGTAGGTGTAACCATTTTAGTACTGTTGTTATTATATAGTAGACCTGTTTTTTAGACTAGAGTGGCAACTTAATGTGAAGTGAAGGCAATTTAAAACGAAAAAGGAATTCCTTTATCTACGGAAAAAATACGAGCGGTACTAAAAGTAATGAATCCCGAAAAATAAAGCAACCAATAAAGGATGCTGACTGCTGACAAGATAAAAAAGAGCAATAGCCATAACCACTATCGTGTATTTAGAAACTGCATGCATCATGACGATTTTTCTAATAAACTTCAGTAAAAGTCAAAGTGTAGCCGTCGTCGGCATACCATATAGATAGCCAATTTTATAACGCCAGCAATTAAAAAATACGCTACATATCCTTAATTCATTGAAGATATCTTCTTTTGAGTAAAAGCGGTCGTTCTGTCATAATAAAACAAGCACAAAATTATGAGCTCATTCTTAATTAGTTGGACATGCATTAAGATTACAACCTGTCAATAAAAAGTTAGTTTGTCGAAATCAAGTTAATGCGCTCAATTCGCCAATTTATGCTCCAGTTTTCATGCATATCAATATCGCAGTAGGAAAATGTTGAAGTCAATTAGCGTCTGGGGTGTGGCGGTCATATATTTTACGCTTGCAACACCGAGCAATCTGTTGCTAAAAAGTAGTTTCATTAATGTCACTTTTCCTTTGAAAAAGACCAAACTTTCTCCCTAGTAGTTTCCCATTAGTGTCAGCCAATATCTGGTACCAGCAGTGGGCACGTACGTACCACGTTATTTAATTTACTAAAAAATTCCAGGTTATTTTTAATAAGCAAGACAAAATGTTACGTTCTCTCCAATACATAAACATGAGATGAGTCCCCAGAATCAAGCCAAGCGTAATTAAGTCTGGCAGAACAAGTACGTACTTTTTGTAGCGAAAAAAATCTTACTCGACCTACAAGGAGAAAGACAAGGAAGCAGTGAACAACAAATTGGATACATGCAAGCTCTGGTGACATTTACACAGCGTAAAGTAACAGAATTTTCCTAATAAATTAACTTTTTCCCTTCCACCATCTCTCGAAAAAGGCTAAAGCTTATTAATGCGGCTTGCCAATGTGAAAAAAAAACCAATGGAGAGCCCCCACATTAGGATACCTCTGGAATTTTAACAACAAATTTGAATATATTTACAATATCTCTAAAGCTTTGAATAAATGTACGCAACATGCTCCTAAAACGACGGCTAGTTAATTCCACCATTTTCGCCAGCTGGCTGTGTAAAACGACAAGGAATAGATATACATTAACTAACTCGCACTAATAATAATACTTTGTAGGAATAGTATAGCACGTCATTATATATTAGCACCTTTTTTCTTCCTTCATGGTTCACAAACCACAGAGGAATATCTAGATTAAAATTGTGCGCAAAAAGGCCTTTCAATGAAAACCCACCATACTCCATCATAAACAACCACACAACTTGAAACGAGCAATAACTGGAAGCGTACTTACTCTCCCTCTCTCTCTCCCTCTCTGTACTACAGTTTATCCAAGTAATATTTCATTTTAAATTTTTTTCCATGCCGTGCCATAATCTAATAAAATAATAGCTCACAACAACTTATAGTATATGTACCTCCATTATTATGTCTGCCTAATTCCTTCAGACAAGTAATGGTAAACCCACAGTTCCAGTACGATACTACTACTACCACTACCATTTACCCAACAACATTTTTTACATGATACGACATTACCGCAGCACAGCACCCATAGGTACATCCCATTCCTTGCGTACTACCTACCACCAGTAATAGCGATAGTGATAGGATTATGGTACGACGTTATAAAACGAATTCCCTCGTCGTCGGCATGTCGTACCGCATGTAACAACAGCAAAGACACGCTTTCCAAGGTTATGGTGCTTATCTTATCCCATGGCTAGCAGCAGCTACACATTAAAAGGCAGGGTAATAACGTGGAAAAGACCATCACGTAGGAGTACATTTTTTGGAAGGCAGATAAATTACTTACAGTACACAGTCATGCATAACGCAAAAAGTTGCAAGCAGTCAGGAAGTTAATATTTGCAGTGTCGGCTCACCATCATCAGCACCGCCACCATAACTTATGTTGTATTGTAAGATAAAAAAGGAAGGCTAACATAGCTATATACTTGAAGAAGAGAAGAAAAAACTTCATTCACAATCATCGTGGTGGTAAAGATCCATGGGTTCGAGAAGAAACGTAATGGTATCAGTGGAACATGTTGACTTGAAGAGTAAAAAGCCATTCTTCTTGTGACACAATGAGCTTGAGCTTGAGAAACACAAAGAATATTGTGTGCGTGTGTGTGTGTGTGTGGCTTATCGTGCTTTTCTTTTCATCGCCAGCATATTATTGGGAGTAAAGTGTGTTGAAAGTTGAAGTGACGATACTCAATACCAACTTGGATCCCGACATGAGCATGTTTATGATCGTTCCTCTTTTCTTTACAGATATATAGTGTCTTTCCATCCCGCATTCTGGCTTTCCTCCCATCTATCACAAACATGTTGTTATGTTTTTTTTGCGAGAACGATGTCTATGGGATGTATATTGTAAGGATATATCCACCACTTAATGCGACTCCACACGCTTCATTTCTTTCATCAGCGTAATTCACGTCAGAGCTAAAGGGAAGCCTGGAGTGTCAAGGAAAGCTTATAGGATGTATGGGTATGTCGGGATGACATAAAAAACTCCCGTTTAACATGCCATCATTGTGGGGATGGAACGCAACAGCATAAAATGTTGATGGGTTCCCAAATAGGTACAGGGGAATCATTCTACATTTTATATTTTAAAAATTCAGTATTAACGTAACCACCGTTAATTTCATTAAAGAAACCCCCATGTTGGTTGTCACCCTCCTGTCCTGAACCTTGGAAAGATGTCGGTTTACCATTTTTAAAAGTTAAAATGAGTTTTTTTAAGTAATTGAATGTAAAGTACGGTTTACTTTTCGTTGTATCTTACTCAAACTTTCACAAAAAGGTGTTTGTTCATCGTTGCAACATTGCGTACTTTTAAAACCCTTCCACTTGCTTGTCAGTTGAACGATATAACATTGTATGCATAATTTGTAAATGTAAGTAATAATCATATTCTACATTCTTTCGCTTTTCTTACAAAAAAAAACTAACGAAACGAAAACATGTCCAAAGAAAAGTAACACGAATCTACAATTAATCAGTCATCCTTCCTCACCACCACCACCATTTCTTTGTAGACGACGTGTGTGTAGAGTGACTTGGTGTATAACGTTTTATTTCTTGAAAGCACAGAGGGCACAGAAACTTGCATGCAGTTTGGTTGCATTGAGATCATTCATTCCGTAATAAAATGTTTAATACAAACAAACAGTCAAAAATAGACCAGAGGCGGATAGTCAGATTGAAGATTTTCAAAAAACGCAAATATATACTATAACGTACTTAGTATAAATATATATCGTACGAAACTACCAACATGTCTCACTATCTCCCTCTCTCTCTCTCTCTCTCTCTGCTATCATGCACAACGCGCTAGTTAAAAGTTACGAAATGCGATTTCGAACAAGACAAGCAGGCAACGTGATCGCCGTCTCGCCGTGATACACATCTTAGGGAATTAGCACTCTGTTAGCACAACGAAAATACCAAGCCATTACAAGATGTGTAACCAAACAACGCTGAACGTGATATTTTCCCTTGAATTATGACTAACTTGCCCTGTTGATGATGATGACGATGTCTGCTCAAGCAGTATCATACTTACACAAGACGATAGAAAAACATACAAAAATACCAACGCCAGCCAACTGACATTAAATAAGTATAACATAAATATATGCACACATGTATCACCGTCAACGGTGTATCGCGGGCTCGATTTTTTTGGAACACTGAAATTCGTAACCTCATCGAACGAATCATCAAATTACTAGATACATGCATGTGTGCGGCTATCATTCACGTACACAAGCAAATATTTGAGTACACTTATGTGTACTACTTCTTAGCGATAACAGTTCTAAAATCCTATTTCGACAAAACAAAAAGATATACGAGGAAAAAATGCTTTCTCCTCCGAAACCCACTCCTCTCTGTACTTGTCAGCGGGTGACAAATGAAAATCTCCCAAGTTTTAGATAGTCACAACATATTGTTATCATCATAGTCGTCCTCGTCGTCGTCATTGTCATTCATTAAGTGACAGCAATGATACAGGATGTAAAAATGTCACGTATAAATCGCGTTTCTGATCCGGTGATGAAATGTGAGAAAGTATAAATAATGCACAAGTCTGCCATTTTTGCGGTTGTATACAATTTACGGAGAACAAAAAACTGTGGGTTTCGCGAGATACTACTAAAGGCATGATTACTGTGTAGCGCCAAGATATCTTGCCATATGTACCAAAGGAAAAGTCAATATCAACAAAGTATATTGCTTCACTCTGTGTAGTGTAGTCCACCACTTGAAGAATTTTGATACCTCACGAAAACAGTCTTATCCAATCCCGCTAACTACGGATCCACAACCCGCATCCATTTCCTCCTTCCCGAATTGACGTTGACGAAAAAGGAAGTTGTTGGCGTATTTGCGTTTTGATAAATCTTAAGTCGTATTTTCAGACAGCGTGAAGAAGAAATAAATCCTGTTAGTGCAGCCCTGAGAAAGTAGCGGAAGCTGCAGCAAAATTCGGAGAAAAACATTGACGGTTACAGGGAAAAACAAAACATTTAGAAATGACGGATACATGCTCACCCACGCAACCTCCCATGTCTCAGACTCTCGCTACAAGGGAAAAGTCACGAACAATTGAGAATACCGGGAAAAGAGAAAGTTGATCTCATTTGTGAAAATTGTCACTCGTTTTTTAGACCGAGACAAAACACGTTTCACGTAGGACGGGCGCAAGGGAAGAATAAATTGACGACAGATGGATGCCTACGAAAATGGCGACGCGATGCATGTATCGGAGAGCTTGTTTATAATTCACGTGTGGTTATTTTGTTTCTTCTCTTCCAAAACGTGTACATGCAGGACGCAGTCATAATAAAGTATGTTTATACGCACGTTCCTATAAACATCATCAACTAATAATTTCCCCTCAATTCCAGTCAATTTCTAAAAGCGCGAATTTAAGAGCTCTTCAAAATCCTGTCAAGCCGTCATCTCCATAAAAGTAAAGCAGTGTAAAATCTATAAATAACTTGCCAAATTACGCAAAGTAATTTACTGCTTTCTCCGTATTCATATTTGACCATGAAAGTTAAATTTCCGACACGTCTGTATTTTATCTATTTTCCATGTCAAATCATATGTACCCAAACCCAACAAATCGGAACATTAACAGGTATTCTAAATATACACACATTTTGAATTGGTAATGCCACCACAAAAGGAAGTGTAGCACGAGTTCGGTCATACAAAATACTACACGAACTGCTAATGCAAAACCATTATCCATAATCATCATTTTAGTGCAGAATATTCACATATAGCAGGTATTGACAATTTTGCATGTACATTTTCCTTCCACATTTACCCGCAAAAGGACACACCGCTACTGTTACACCAAGTTGAGTTGAGCACCAACAGCGGAGATGCCTAGAAGCAGTGTATATATATGGTACTGTTTTAAGGTAAAGCTACCTGAGAAAGTGATTACTCCTGTGACTCGTTTCTGTGTAGTTTCCCTTTATGGCATAAAACGTAACATAAAAAGTGTCTCTTTCCTTATTGCTGCTCCCCCGCTGTGATATATTCCAAGTTTTGCTTAGACACGTTTTTTCTTCAAATTGCTCCATCTCCATATACTACCCCTGCTTCGTTGATGGATGTAGTAGTATGTAAAGTGCTTTTCCACATTGAGTGCAAGTACATAAATTATGCTGAAAAGCCCCATAAAGTCAAGACGTATTGTTCAATATGATTATCTTATGGGAACTAGAGGAGTAATCAACTCCACGTAAAAGCGATTATGAACACTTCGCTGGTTTGAATCAATGACGTGCTGCTCCCAATACATATAGCAGCCGGCGGGTGCTGTGAAATATCGTCGTTAACACAAAAGTTGCATTTGCTAAATTGAAAATTAAAATATTCCTACTAAATTAATGCGACATATATCACCTTGCTTCAGCCAACGTACTAAATTTTGCTCCGCCTGCTTGGAAATGAGGAATGCTGTTTGTTTTGTAATCATTCTGTTTCCACCGTTCAGTTCCTTCACAAGGAATCAACGTGATACAGAAAAATGCTAGAATGATTTTAAGCAAACGCGTTTTTACCTTAAACCTCATAAAGAAGTAAACTTGAAGCAACATGAAAATTCTTTCTCTTCGAGTCCTCATCCAAGTGCAATTTACTGACGACGACAGGGTAGCAAAGCAACAACGCAACGGTCGGAGGATGATGATGACATGAGGCAAACATGACATTTGTAGAGGTGCAAACATTGCCGAAATGCCATTCCATTGGCGACGTCGCATAGCATACATTACCCAACAAAAGTCAGCTAAAAATATTTGGAATTCCCCCATTTTGCACAGAACACACTACAGGTGACAAAACGTTGAGTTCTTCTTTAATTTCACATTTACGCCTCCAAATTTTTCAATTATGACGTACCTGTAGTACTCCCCTGATCAAACATTTTTTTAGTACTACCCCACGGTGTGCGCGGAATTCATTAGTTTTCCCGCAGATAAACAGACAAGCAAAATAATAGCATAAACCATGCAGCAACGGCTTTCTGTCATGCATGGTGGTACAAAGTAAGAGTTTATTGATGGCACAAAATACCTATCAATATTCCGGCTTAGCGCTATCGTTCCCTTCGGTATTGTTGTAGTATTGCTTCTGTGGACCTACCCCCAATCCATATTCTATCGCCGTCCCAAATATCCTATAGTCGCATCATTACTATCACTATATCCTTCCATTCTGCTGCTGTTAAAGCGCGGTGGCAAGCCGCACTAAAGCACTACCTGTAGAAAAGCTTACACAAGATAAGAGCAAAGCCAGATAAAGTGATGATGATGAGGAGGACGACGACGATGATGATGATAAAACCCTTGTGGAACATCTTGACATGGAGTGGAACCACCACCACCTAAAAAAGAGATGATAGGGCAGGGCACAAAAACGGAATGAGGACAAATCGATACTGGTAGAGAAGCCATGCTATACCGCCGTACTGGAAGCATAAGCTGCCAACTTGAAAAGTATGATTCCTTTTACTATTCCGTCCATCGTTCAAACTACTACTACCTCTACTACTACTAGTTTGAGCCACAAGTATCGCTCGCTACACAGCTAGTAGCACCCAGTAGTACACACGCTTTCTCCTCTTTTCTTTCTCCTTCCGTACAAGAGCACAGTAGTGCCAGTAGTAGAGTGGCGCTACCACTACCCACCACCACGAATTTCCAGCAAGCAGCTCTCTTTTGTGACACCATATAAGGAAACGTACTTTTCATATTGAAATAGAGAACATGGGAATGATACCCCACCAGTAGTATTGTAGTATCACATCACTGCCACTGTTTTTTGCAGTGCACAGCCGAATTTATGTACGGGGGTCGGTCGGTCGGTCTGTTTAGTCCTTTATGACATTTATAAATGATAGGTTTATTTGCCATCTATCCGCATTTTTATAGGCCGATCTTTCCTTTTGGGTAGGAACTCTTATTCATTATTATCGCCATTGTATTTCGTGTAAAACTGACACCAGTAGCGTTATTACTTGACTCCTTTTTACTTTCGTGTTCGCGCAAACTTTTATTTTTTTTCCCCGCTTGCTTTTTTAGACTATATATCATCGTTTCTGCTGCTGATGCTATGCGAGACTTTTTATTCGAGTCAGCATAAGTATTCACCATCAAAACGAGAGAAGAATGCTAGACCAAAGTTTTGAAGGAAAACGGAATTAAAAAGAATGCCACCGCTGCTACCGATCGGGTATGATCCAGCTTTCCAGCGCTGTTTTCTATAATAAATGCTGTGTACACAGAGACTACTGCCTATTCTATTGTCCTTCCTTACTTGCTTTCCTTTGTTGTATATCCCTCAACCGAGACTCTGCAACTAAATTGTAGGCTTTAGACTTGCGATCCCACTCAGTATTACAAGCCTGCAGTTGCTGCTACCAAACCGAAATCTAAAGTTTTTTTCTAAAAAAAAACAAAATGCAGTTCCATAGAACATCACGCAAACCAATTTTTTTCTAAATACGCCTAGTCGAATGGCAGCTTTTGTTCGACGCGGAAAAAAATAAAAGTGTAAAACCAACTTCAACTAGTTCAGCTAAATTCCTTTAGTCAGAATCAGTTTTTACCCTACAGCCCAGGGCAATTCCTCACCACTGCCTACTTTAATACTCCCTGGTTTTATACAGAAACGTAGGAACGATTCACCTTACCACTACTACGACTTTAGGCAAGCAGGAGTAGTAGTGCTTTACGAGTGTTATACTTTCTCTGAGAACCCAATTTATTGCTTTCCTTTTCCACAAAGCTGTTTAGCTCTCATTGCATTCCCACTTTCCAGCACGGCTGTGAGGAAATGAGAAAAAGGAGACGAACGTGAAAAGGCGGTGATGATGATGTAACCTTAATTAAGCGTAGCATTCAATCTATGATTGATGATGACATGTTGCTTTGACTGTGGTTTTGACGGCATACATTCTACTAGGATCATCCATACACGTCCCGAAATCCGGGAAATTGTTCGGAAGTTTACAAAATGAACGCTACATAGAAATTGTCACAAGTTTTCCGAGAGTAGATGGATACATATACAAAATTGTGTAGACAAACAATCACCCTTATTATGCCCTTTTCAGAATTCGTCAGCGCGTCTGTGTGAGAGGATCCATTACGAAAACTGAATAATAAATGATGATCGATTGTAAAATGAATAAATGTAAACTTGTATGGTAAAAACAAAAATCAGCATCACTTACTTCATTTGCTTTACTATCGTACTCTTCCCAGACTCTCCAGCCCCTGAAAAAAAGTAGAAAAAGGGATTAGTTTTTTAAATTATTGTCAACTACGCTAACGCATTAAGCGAAAATGTTACATATGCACTTCCATATGCAGACATGTACTTTTGCAAATTGGGTTTCAATTGGGTTTAATGGCTCAAGTAGAATCGGTTTGTCTGCGAGAAGCTTGAAGGAGTGCTGTTACTGTAAGTAGACGCCAACATGTGCAAAAAAATAACAAAGTATTGCCATCTCGCAATAAACCACTTGACTCTTGTATATGGCAAATGATGGTAATTTACAAGCCTTTGTGAACAAGGATGCATAAAAGTGTGTATATGTGTGTATATATTATGCAAAGATGTTTATAAGTCAAGCACGCATAACATACTAAATCTGGGTAATGTAACTAATGAGAAAGTGCAAATGCAAAGTAAGCTAAAGTCTGTTTTGTTTGAAACAAAAATAATACGAAGGAGAAATAGCATTCCGATTACTGCTGTACAGTTATCAGGGCGAACATGCAAAACAGAGAGACATCTATATATACACACACAAAGAGAGCATCGGTTTAGTAGTATTCGTAAAATGTAAATAAAGAACGGCTAATCCTTCAGAAATGAGCAACGACGCGAACTAACTATTTGTTAACATTTTTTTTATTAGTTTAGATGACTCACACACGGGCGACCATCATCGCCTATACTCTGTGATCGTCGAGAGGCTGTGTGTGTATATGAGTAATAATTGAAAACGTAGAATTCATAATGCGGATGGAGTACTTCCTTTTCAAGAAAAGTCTCTTGCAGCAGCAGCAGCAGCAGTAGCAGTACGATGGACACCATCAGTAATGGTTGTACAGTACAACGTTTCTGTTTAAAGGCCATTAACGGGAAAAACACAACTTTATTTGCGGGTGTAGCGCAAGGGTTAATGTAAGTTGTATTTACGCATTAAGCATGTACTCCAGTTTAACACAAATTAAACTGTACACATAAACTACTGCAACATTACGACGATCCTGTTCATTCATCAACTGTTCCGACCACACACGTATGGAATGCGACTTTTAAAATATACATTGAACAGATATACCCTAAATACAAAGGAGCGTGTAATAGTTGTAGCAGTTAGTCCTTGAACGAGTAAACTCATCGCCATCGAAAACAAACTAATGTGACGTCAGTCCCTAATGATGTCCGTGGCATTTGTACTTTGACGATACAAAAAGTTTTAGAGAAAATGTAAAATTTACTTCAAGTTATTGTCCCCCTCCGTATACCCACCCGTACATTATATTGTGTACATATTTGACCAAGTGAATACGTAGAGGGGGAAATGAGGAAAAGTGCAGAAAATTACTGGTAATAAGAAAATACGTAGTACGGAAACCATAAAATACAATACAATACAGGCATAATTGCATATATTCTCCAAAATCGATTTTTATGCTGATCGCTAACAGTCAACTACATGGAAAAGTGACTATTTTCTTATCAGGATACCTTGTTGGAATTACCACAATTCAATCATTTGGAAGCAAAGAGAAATTATAACAATTTATTACGACCATTTTAGTTTCTGATGCCGAGATACCTCATGGACGAAATAGAAATTACTATTATTTTATTTCGCCTGACATTGCAGATAGTTCTGAAGGATAAAATCATTATTTGAATCCAATTTCGAGTATATAACATGTACGTATACAGTCCACTATGATCATAACAAAATGATTGACCACGTGTAAAAATAGATTTTTGACAAACGGAATATTTCCTTTTACGGACAATCATATTCACTAAAAATTGACGTGTAGGATTTACAGTAGGATACAATTATTATCTGCTTTACAGTCGAGTTTCTTCTTCTCTTGCCTTTATATGACGCGAGTGAAAAATCCCAACCCATAAGACGGATATTACTACGAAGAAACATCAAAAAGTTGCGACATTTATTTTACACCTCCGACGTATCGAACCCCAAGACTCCTGAAAACAATACTACATGTCGGTAATAACATATTGTTAGAAGCATTCTAGCAAGTTGCTTCATTACGATTTTACATTTACTACACTTGCATCCTCCTTGTCAGCTAATCGCAGTGAGATCTTCATCTGATCATCCTACGTTTAAGTTTCAGTTGCTTGCAAACGCTTTTTGCTTGTGTGGCTCCCTATTGGGGTGTTATTATACGGAGGATTCCGTAAGAGTAAAAATAACTTTGTGTTTACATGGATGAAAATTAATCAGCATAAAATCACCCGACGCTTAGATGGCTATATCAGATGCTATTCCACCTCTACAAAATTTAAAATGAATGTGCACACTTCTAAAATGCCACTTGTAAAGTCGCGAGGGAAGAAACGTCTTGAAACAAAATGACACAAACTTCTACTAGTACAAAAAATGCTCCAACTATGCTACCTTACTACACTGCCTACCCTCAAACTCATAAAAATTTTGTTTTCCACGGTCAACTTTGTCTGAATGTCTGGTTGTGCACGGATATTTAAAGACTTAAAGGGAGCGCATAAAAAATTCACTGAATCCAAAAATAGGAAATAAAAAAACAATCAAAAAAGATGTGTTGGGTTCGGTTGGGTTTACCAAACAAGCACCAAGCCTTGTTGTTCTGCAATCAGGTCAAGTAACATAATCTCTTTTTAAAATATGCACGCTGGGAAAATTCGATCACCGCATCTGCTCCCACTCACTCCCCAAAACAATTCTTGGGATCGCTTGCACCTGCTCCCCTCTGCTTTCCCTTTTGGAAGAATAAGAAACACCATTACGATTCTCATGAACCGGCGGAAAATGGCGTAGGTATTTGGAGAATTAATAGTTAATGATGATATTCTACGGAATGCACCTTTACACAGGAGGAAAAGGGATTCATGTCGTCTATGACGCCAACACAACCAAAGCTTGCAGCTTGTTTCGTTGTTGTACACATCATGGAATGTAATCAAATTTCCGTTTGATAACGGCATCAGTTGAGAGTCCTTTCTACGATGACGGTCCCGTGTGTGCACGTATTTTAAAAAATAAAGCCGCCTTACATTTTCCTTATTTCCTTTTAATTTCAGGGAAAATTACCCTGCGCAGAGTGAAATAAAATTACTTTGTGATAGCAGCAAAAAGGTGTACAAAAAACTCGTTTACAATAAGTAGCTTCGAACCGAGGTCATACATCCTAAAACAATACCGTACTAACAGCATTGTGCATGTAACGCCGAGGGAAAAAATACTTGAGATGTAGTCATAAAAATGCTTTTATTTAAAATCAGGAGAAAAAAATCAATAATTACACAGAGAACCTCTTCCCCAATCTTCCTTGCTCACTCCAATTACTTCACTCGTTTACTTGGAAAACATGTTCTCAGAAAAGTAACAAGCATTAATGAGAAATAAGGGGATAAAAATAGAACAAATTGCTTTACGATTAGAGACTAAATATGCCGCTTCTTAAAGCAATGCCGCCGCGACGGTTGGTAGCTCCACCGTCACCACCGTCGCGTTGAAGCGTTACCTGAATCCAATGATACTGAAACTGGTATACCTTCAACCTTGTAGGTGTTGTTGTTAATTAAACATGTAGTTATTTGGTATATGCACAAATGTTTGTATATACGATTCTTATAGAGAGGTACATATAAATTATATTGACGCTGCTAATCGGTCTTCTGACAGATCATCAGTAAACAAATTACTGTAGTTTATTGAAAATAAATAGGATTTTCTCAAGAGAATCTGCCAACATAAAAGGCAGTGTAAATAGAAAGACTGATTGAAGATGTTGAAGCTGAAATTTTATGATGGCCCTTGTGTAAAGATGGTCGTCTACTGTTCTCTCGTTGTAATTGTTATTACAAGAAGCACACATTAGGTAGCACCGCTATAAAGATTATCATCACCATCGCCAATGAAATGTAGCAGCTTCAGTCGACGAGCCATGAATACTGGAGGCGGTAATAATAGTAGTAATCTATACAACATGGTAGTAGTGTGACGTGACGGTCAGAAAATACTAAAACAGTGTGTGTATATAGTAGAACTCTGCCCTATTATTGTGTGTGTGCATCTCGTTTGTAATTGTACGGTTCCTGATCTTTGAGCAAGTGATCACTGGAGTGAAGTACGTATTACTTCGTCCTTTTACAGAGAGCCTATGTGTAGGTAATTTGTACGGAATGCTATTACACGAAATATATGCAAAGGAACCTACACATTTCCTTTCCTTTAGCCTTCCTTAAATATTCATTCGCAATTTGCGTCATTTTGCAAATTCAATTATTAATTCCATCACTGGCGCTCGACGTTCACAGATCTTTGAGCTTAGGCCGACAATTGAATCTGTACAGAAGCCTATTATTCTCTATAAACAACTACCTACACAACATCATACAACCTTTATGTGTATACAGTCAGTTTAGATAACAGAAAGGCTTATTTCTTGCTCTCATTACCACCACGATCATGATACACCCATCACCCATCATCTTGAAACTAACTAGAAACAGATGCAACAATGCATATAGGATGATAGTGTTTATTACATAGTACTTGTGTGAATTCATTGTCAGCCAGTATTAATAAATGCTTGTCTGTCTGTCTCTTAACAATCTTTTTCTAATAAGTCGTCTCGCAGAGAGAATTGCAATTGGGAGAGTCATGTCATAGGGCAACCGCTTTCTTGATACCTATACGCTCTACCAGTTCCATCCACTTCGTCATATTATTATAATAGAAGCATCAATAACACATCATCATTTTCATTTACACGCATTCCCCATTGCCCTTACAGCAGGTTAATAATGTATTTGCCCTTAATGAGTAGCGAACTAACACCAATTGTTATCATAATAAATAAGCAAAGCAGCATCCTTTCAAGGATATCAAACTCATAATTCACTCTTCCCTACGGCAGTGATTTCGGCAAAATAATATAAAAAACAATGCTGAAAACGAGTGTTAAATTGTAATATTCTATTCTATCAATGCATAAAATAAGAACTCAACTCCTAATCACTTGTGTGTAAGGGTGTACGAATTTGGGATGAATGAATAAATAAATAACTAAATAATTGTGTACCACTTTGTTGTGGGGAGAATACAATTGCGAACAATTGACTTCTCAATGCTAGAAAGCAGCTCTCAACACATAACGTGTGTACCTAACAAAACAACCATAATAATATGCCTGGTCGTGCAGTGCACAACAATCGCCAAAGTTATGATTGCAAACCTATTTCTTGAATTTTCTTTCCCTATATAGTGTATACAAAGTTATTCATCATCATCACCATTTATTACGGTCCTCGTGCTGAAAAGAAAATGGATTCATCTTTCAACATTACTTTTTGAAAAAAGTGTGAAGAAAGGCAAAAGTTATTTACTTCCCTTTCGAAACGATCTTCTATAACACCTTTGCTCTGATAATAAGATGAATAAATTCGATTACTCTTCTTTTTAGTAAGAAATAAATTTACATTTTTTGGCATTAGGGGAACGCGGTGCCTGGAAGGTGTAAAAATGTCTAACAAATGGGATGGTACTATATCGTGTTTGTGGGGGGTGCATGCAGAATGTAAAAAGTGCAAACAAAACATGACAAAATGCGTTTTGTATTGTTGTATAATTTGTATGCAGTGTGTCAGGAAGTACAAATTAAATGACAACATAATACAACTTTTAACAGTAGTTGCCAGTGGCATAATTACTCGCCTACTTGCACCTTGTAATGTACCACCTCCACCATGTAATGCGTGCCCTGAAACAAAATCGTGCTTCGTGCATTTACGAAATAAGGATTCCAAAAGATATATATAATTTTTGAAGGCGGGTTCACTATTCTCTTTACACGAGGTAATTGTAATATCTGCAAACTGTAGTTGCACAACATGCATATAAACAACAAAAGCTGAACTTAAAATCCCCGAAGAAACTTTCAAAAAAGCAATTTCATTCTATGGATGCGATCATTCATTGTATGATTACGATTTGATGTGTCATTACAGTTTAAATGGTTGATTTAATAATAACTTTGATTTGCAATCGTGATTCTTCAAGGCGGGAGCATGAAACGTCTGTCAAGCAAAATAATGTGCATTATTACCATTATGACGCAAAAGCATTTTTTTACAATGACAACTGACAACTTACCCAAGAGCAGCAGCTTGATATCTTTCGCTGCTTGGAGTCCATCCTCCTTTAAATTCTTCTCAATTTGCTTTGATCGGGCCAGGGCCGCCCTTTCCTCTGCTGACATGGCACAACCCATTTTTGCCCTTATTGAAGTAGCGAACGGCACGGTGGTAAATTCAACGCTGAAATTGCGTTGTCAACTTGATTTCAAAAGTTAAAGGAAATTGTCTCCGTTCAGTTCGCTCAGGAACTATAACACGGAGACCGGTTAACTAGTAGATAGTTTACAAGTACGGCGACGAAGAAGGAAAACTTCCTAAATCGTTGTTCTATATCCGGTTGATTGAACTGCCTTTTACGATTTTCATTAATAAGTAAGTTAAATGGTTTTCCGTTACACTTCAAGGACTTTCCTACGTTCGGTCGAGTATTCCTCAAAACTCTTTCCTTTGAACTTTCTGTAAGATTGTAATCAGTAATCGCCCTTTTCAATTCACCATCAAAGTCGAAGGAAACAGCACAGCGCCAGATGCTACAGTGAGATGCAGTTCCGTCTACTCCTTCATTAACAGTTCACAAAAGTCGTTATATATCTATTACTGTCCATTTAATCAGTACTCAAAAGAAACAATACGCCACTACTACGGTCCGTTGTTGTTACAGCACTTTCCAATGTTTCATCTGTTTCACTTCACACATTCGAGAAGAGGAATCCTCCAGTCAGACATTCTCGTTTTCCTGCAACCAAAAAGAATATAGAGTCGTAATGATATATAATTAGGACTAAAAGATGGAAGTTACGATAGAAGAGCTGACAAGTTAAGTATTAACTAACAACATATTTTCAAGAATAGCCAACGCATCAACACTTTGACTTTACATTGACTTCGTGTGATTTATATTACATCCAACCTGTACGAATATTACCACTGCCACATTATTAGTTTCCAACGGATGACGATGATGATGAGAACTGATTCTATCTACATTATCAGGTAGCTATGTATGTACATTGTTAGTACTTTGAAATATCATTTTAATGTCTGTAGCACCGCCGTCCTTCCGCAGGGGATCCTTGTTCCGAAATTTCGGAGAGATTAAAAATACTAGAACTGCATTTGACTTTTCCCTGTGGGAATTGATTCCTACTTCCTTGTGTACCATTGCCACTGCTTATTTGTGCTTAGCCTTAATACCCGTCGTGGAACTATCTCATCTTCAGTTAATTAACAACAATTTTGCAATGCCCTTCATTTACCCTTGAATTTAATACAAATAAAACACTGGATATGTATTCGAATTTTGTCATATTTCAACCTTCACGCGTTTCATCCAGCATGGAGTCACCCCAAGAGAGGTAAACACGCCATATAAATACATATTTACAGCGTTATCTTTTTATTGTTTGCTTTGAAGGTCGAAGGTTACGTTTGATTTTTGATAAGGAAATTTTGAAATAATTGTCTCCAGTTTATGCAAATTTCAAGTACAAATTCTTGAATACGAACGAATCACGATGCTTACATTTTTATTGATCATTTTAATTGAAGAATGGGCAGCCTGGCACTTACTCTCAACATGTCCTTTCAAAACTATGCAGTGTAAAACATCCACATCCGTCGTGTGCTACCTCTTTTCCTTTATAACGATCCAGTCATGTAGTACATAACCACAATTACTTTATGAGCAATTTTGTAGCAAAGCTGTTTGTCAGCTTAAATCTCTGAAACGACCTACGTAGTTTCTCTTCTCTCAGCATTTGGGTCTTAAGTCTTATTAAGAACCAGCAAAGGAGGAGAGCTTAAAAAGTACAAATTTCTTTTTACAATCAACCTTAACCATTCATATAGCAGCAGCAGATTGCAACTAGAAGAAACTGAAGAGGAATTTGAGTTTTTAAATGTTTGCTTGGCGTATTCTTCATAACCGTATATTTCCTTCTGTATCAACTGCATAAATGCGCAGTTTCAATATCAATGCATTTCTTTTTATGGATACCTACACATTCATTCACTCAAAATTCATGCTGCATGGTGGTGGTGTCGATGAGGATGTTGAAGAAACTTGGGATAGAAAAAAATACAAGTAGTGCTGAATCAGTTGGACTTTTTTTCTCTTTGATATACGTTTGTAAAACTACTTTCGTATATGTCAGCACCACAAAAAGTATTACTTTTACACAAGACGGAAGACTTATAGGTAAAATATAAAATATTTTCCACCCAACCAGCCAACTACTCCTTGTAACGGCATGTAAAATCCTATTATAAAGCATCTTATCATCGCTTTTTCTTATCGTTACACGCTATAATGATTAGTATCGAGTCGTCTTTTGAGCATAATGTGGTGGTGGTGGTGGTGGTGTCCTCCATATGATAATGATAATATGCAGGATGGCAGGCAGGAAGAAATGAAGCCCACTGCTCTGAGAGTTGTTTTACTAATGACACAAAATTACATGTTCTTCCTTATCTTGTTGTTATTATATATCTTGATAATTTCGTGACTCTTTTAAAAATATAAGATCAAAATGTTGAACAGTGTAAGAGAGAAATGCTGTGTGGATACACAATCCTCTGCTGACGACTGAGCAGGAGGATAATAAAAGCAGCAATGGCAATACACCATCACCATCCACCCAATCACCCACCCCAGCCAGGGAACAGTGCGTCTGTCTACAGCGAACTATGGAATAATAACAAATGTTGACCTCTCAAGTTTTGACCGGTCGGGTCGTTGTTAGAGAATTGCTTTGTTTTTACTAGTAAGTTAAGTTGTATGTATAGAATATTTTTCTGTATATCCAACGGTCTGTCTGTTAGTACGCATCAGCGTGCCGTATAACACATTGCTTTTATCTTTGTGTGTACTTACAATTAGTACTTGTTGTATTGCTTAACATTATAGCTACACTACTGCATTGCATTGTACCATATACGGCCGAACGAAATTTTTATCTTACCAACAACAACAAAGTACAAGTGCTATTAGTCATCGTGCTAATTTACTCTTGTAAAGAATTTTAAGTTGAAATGTTGGAATTTCGAACTAAGAGTTCAAACTTCAAACATTTTCATTTCTTTGGCGTGCCTATACTTTTTACGCTAATAATATGCGTTATATAACTTGTATGTAACTCAAACATCAGTTTTACAGCAGTAAGTACAAAAAAATATTAATGATATGTACGAGACAGGACAAAGAAACGTGGTCGTGGGGAATAAATTAAGCTAGTACTCATGCTTAAATACTCACTAAATTCACAATCGAATATTAGCCTCTTTTGTTGCGACACCCAAAACGGTGACACTCTTTTGTAATTCAATTATTTCAATTTATTGTATTTCCACAATTAAAACATTTAACGGCGGAGTGGAAAATGCAAAGTTGGTAAATTCTACAGTGAAACATAAGTATTCCGCCTCCACCAATAATAAAATGGTGTTTGGGTTTTTGGTTTAGGTAGCATACGATAAGTCATTTTCTGTTATGAGGCTCGTTCCTCTTAAATAATCGTATCATTAGTTTTATCAATTTTAATAATCTTGGGGAGAAGAGAGGAGTTTACAAAAGTAGTAACTCAATCTTGTACACATGTCAGTTAAAGGATGTGAAACTCTTTTGAAAGAGGAAGGTGCATATAATAAATCATGAATCATCCTATCACGAGTCGAGTGCAAGGCGTAATAGACATGACAATCATGTTACATATGTATGAAATGATCTGCAACGCTATTTTGTAACTGAAAACTAAACTTGCATACATTTTAACTTTATGTATTTTATTTCATTTTAAGTGAATGACTGATGAGAAGGCAATTTATCTCAAGTAACATGCTTATACCTACGTAAAACAACAGTCAACTGATAAGATACTTCCTTTGGATTGTTTTCCCATCATCATTTTTCTAAAGTATGTCTGTCAGTAATAAATATTATGCCAAGCTGCATTCCTGTCGTAATGAAGTCGCTTTATTCATGAAAAAATCGAAATATCAGATGCAATATGGTAAATGGTTGACACGCTACTTTGCATGTTTATATACGCAAAATGCTAAAAATTGTCATTGATAATATATATCATCAACTAATAGAAAGCTAATGCAACTCTCTGTCTATTTGTAAAAGTTCATGTATGCTTATCATTAATCGTTGAAAACAAAATAACGTGAAAATGGAATACCAGCAGCATTGTCACCAGATGTAGTCTAATATGCTAATCTCTTGTAGGGGATCGCATTAGTGGATTTCACTTTTTTGTATTTATAGCCGCGTTTAATTCCCATGATGTAATAATACTTGGACATATTTGCACTTTACCAATTTCGAATGGTGCTATTCGAACTAGAATTTAGAAGGTGTAAAATTCTCTCTGAAATAGTTGTGTCGGGAATGTAATTAATTACCCCCAACAGAAATAACTTCAATTTACCCTGTAGTTTTCCAGGGCAGTTGCTCAACTTGAAATTCAAAATTTTAAGTTACACTGGGGAGCCCACACCGTTCGTTCGTACATGCAAATGCATATAAATGCATTTATTTTAGTTTTCATTATGTTTGCTCACTGCCACAGCCGTGTGAAATGTAGTCATCATCGTCCCAACGTAGTTTTGTTACCACAAACTGTCATTGTACTTTAATACAAGTTGTGTGTGGTTATGACTATGACTATGACTCTGTGAATGAATGCATATTTCTGTGTTACGCATATTTCAAATTATACGTTTGCCGAAAGTGTTTGCCATAAAATTAGTTGCAAATACGGCTCTCTGGTGATTCATATATTGATTCTAACCGGGGCATTCGAAAATATAATAATATATTAAGTTACTCCATGGATCAAAAAGTGACAACCGATATGAACGACAATTTACCATGTTTTCATATGTGCACAGTATACTACTGTATAAATTGAACCTGTACCCACTTGAAAAATTAGTACAATGTTCATTGACGAAATATTATTATTATTATTTATCTTAACTGCAACAATGTAAAAGATTATAGTGTACTAAATATGACGACGCAACACGACACATTTACATGTTCCTTTAAAAATCAAGATAGCCTTTGAAAACTACACAGTATTCAACCAAACATGGACATGACATGTGGTACAATTGACATGGGTAACTTATAATTTTGCATGTTACCTACCATGTCTGTCATTATTACGTTAGATTTTAGGTGAAAGGAACTTTGCTCTTTTTTAAAAGAACAAACCTGAGGTACAAAACTAAAGCTATACAACCACGATCGTCAATCGTCATTACAGCATACCTACGTAGTTGCAAGCCGTGTATGTCTCATATTCATATGTGCTGAAATTTGTACGAGAGGTATCGTAGTAAAATGATTATTACTACTTATTACAGTCATCATATCAATCATTTACATTATTATTACGTTAAATTGCACTAACTCCACCTACAACGAAATTGTAGCTAGAAAAAAACACAGCCTTCTATCTTAACCTTAACTGCTATCGCCTCACCACAAGAAGGAACCAGACACCTAATCAGCTCAATTTTAACATTTTACGTCAAAGCACATAATTCCATTAATGTTGTGCGTCTTTTTTCTTATTAGTGAAGCTTTCGCACATCGCATTACTAACTATAAGCGCAGTTGATGTTGCTTCGTATTGAACATTCTCATATCTGAAAGAGTTAGCGTAGTGGTCTGGTATTCACCATCAGTCAGTATATACGTCTGGAATAAATATAAACAGCAGCAGCATCAGGGTTAAAAATCGCGTCCTGTTATTGTTGGAAGCTGTGATGATTAGCAGGAATGTACGTACATAATAATGGATTGGATTTGGATATCTAGTTGACCACAATCATATCCTCCCCTGATTCTAATCGATATATACTTCCTCCAGTTATTGTAAATATTTTAATTTAGTCAGTATATTTTTTTACAACATATTATGACCAATTCTCACTTCACCCAGCAATGCTCGGCAAGCTTGGGTATGGTGTAAAAACGAGAAATTTCAGCTGGTAGGTACTGAATTGAATGAAATGTCATCGTGCAAACGAAATTTAATACTATGGTAAATACCTACTATGTACGTGTTACATGTAATATGACATGTATTTTCTTATTTCTCATGCTTTACGACGACTTACGACGACTCGTGATGTCACTGTGCCTCTGCCTTGTGCCACATTGGCACTAGTAGTGTTAATGGTGGTAGGGGTGACTGGTGACCATCGTCATGATGTATGTAGAAAGGAGTAAACGAGCTAATCATAAATATGAAATCTCATGGTTAGCAATATAATACAGCAAGAAAACCACTATCAGCGTGTATACTACAAAAAAGAGCCGATTCATGTTACATATTATTTTGCAATTTTGTAGTGATGAAAATTAAACAATCATTAGTATTCAGGCCCAAGTAAACAGTAGTGTGTACGTACACAACCACGAATAACAGAAAACCATGTAGAGATGATGTCATCAAGCATGCGTTTCCATTTAGTGTGTGTGACTGACTGTGTGACAGGAGCAAAAGCAGCGATAAATGAATATACCCTTAATAGTACTTAGCAGTTGTTTTTTTGGCAAAAATACGATGTTTTATTAAGAGGATGAAACACATGATTTTTTTTTCAAATGGGTCCTATCAACTCCATGCACTAAAGTTGGGGGTGATATATGCATTCTTGTAACAAGTATTGATTGGAGACATAAATGACTATTCAAATTACAACGCAATTAAAAATAATTAGTCTTACAATTTTACTGGGCAGACCGAAAACTAGAAAATTTTCAATTACAACGTATTTAGTAGGAGTCGCATATTTAATATCACAAGCATTTCTGCTCTGTTCTACACCATCCGCATGGAATTGGTTAGCAGCGGGCATACCATGTGTATGTATCTGTGTACATTATATTTTGTGCATGCGCATGATGTAAATTATAAAATTTCTTTGGCATGCAGTCAAAAAATGTCTCCTCCAAGAAATATATACACTCGATAATCATAAAAAATATAAGAAATTGGGCACGAGTAGACGCACACACACACACACAAAAGCAGTAAAAAGTTAAAACTCAAACACTGCCATGCTATGTATACAATAACATGTAATATTAAAGGAAATTGAAAAATGCTGTAAAAGACCCGTGATATACGGCAACAACGACAAATTTTTAAGAGAAAGTTTTTTATCTCCTGTTGCCGTATGGCGACACGAGGCTAAACCGATAACTCTCGGTTGTGTTCTCTCTCAAAAAAATCTTATGAAGATATGATACATCTGTTGAGAGTTGCTCTTTAACAATATGCACATTCCATTTAGGCGCACAAGGCACGGCACACTCTAATATGGCGCGGACGCGCATAAATTTATTACTCTCAAGATCTTCACAACTCAGGTTGTATACTGGTATATCGACCAAGATGGTTTCACAACACCAAACCCTGCTTCCAAGTTGGTTGTGCTTGCTGTTGGCTCGGTAAGTTTGAAACTTGTCGATTACATTTTCATTAAGCTAATTTCTTCCATTCATAAATTTTCCAACTTTCACTTGCAAATTTAAAACGAAATGACTCATTTTGTAAAATTTATATCAAAATTACATTCCCGTATCGATCTTGGCAATTTAAGAATTTCATTGTCTATCAGCCGAGACTAATTAAACTATCTGTCTAGCATATGGCGCGACTCTCTCGTTCAGGCACCAGCCAAAAAAGTTTTTCTACCAAAAAATCATGGCATCATCAAGTTGGCTCGGGTGGTGATATAACGGCGAAAGAAGAAGCATTGTCTTTGAATGAAACATCAGAGGCACATCCATTATTATTTAATAGTGCTCCATGGTCTGTTTCTTCTGTTGTTCTAGCGAAAGCCTCTAACTACCACTTGAGCGTGGGGTACACCATATATTGTACTAAAAAGCAATTTTCACATCATTAATTCACTTTTACTTTATTCGCCGAATACATCCTTGCAAAAGGGGCATGCATACATACATACATGCCCGATTTTCTCCGCCAGACACCTCAATTTTCTCCTCTACAACGTTAACATGATTTCAGCTCTTACTTTATCCCGTCGCTCGCTACCCTTCCAAGTTTTTTTTTACCTTTGACTTTACCAGTTGGAAAGAGAAAAGTGAAAAGTAAAAACACTAAGGTTGTCACGGGTAACTAACAACATGGAGAGTCGGTGTTACATGGACACTTCTTATATATCCTCACACATGCTGTGTTGTATGATGCAAGTTGCCAGTCACAACTAGTTTGGTGTGTGTCTACTTTTTATAGAGAACGCGAACACTCCTTATGGTTTTTCCTTGAATCTCCCTGCAAGCAACACACTGTCATGCTCCGAGAGAGCCCTGTCGCCTTGTGACGTCAACCGTCAACGTAATGGATCGAATGTGTATGCATTCATCTTTTACCTATACATGGGAACAGACAATATTACATGTTATGTCGGCTAGGTTGGCATGGGAAATGTGTGCTTGAGTAAGTGGAGACTTGAGTCAGCTTCATGTTCTTATTTCATGCTCTTCAATGTTACTACATGTGCCCCCACAGTGATGATAGTCTTCCCCGTTCCCTGTGATACTAATAATTTGTACAAGGAAACTTTTCCGTGGAATGCGCGATACAGGGAGTAAAAGCATAAGCAAACTCAGGCTCGTACGTCTTCCATGCTTGAAAATACAACATGGAAAGACTAGCATCGTCTGCCTCAGTCGGAGTGAGTGACAGACGAAATAGTTCTCTTAGTAAAATGCTCTGCTTTCTCCTACACACCGAGGCATGCCTGCTTAGTGAGTAAAACATCGGTCCAGTGTAGTAGAAACGGTTGTAGTAACGCTTTCTTATAAAAATCGGTGCGAGCAGGTGCTACTGTGTGTGGGTACATATATATATATATATATATATGTGTGTGTGTAAGCCGTATCGTCCCGGTCCCGAAATATTCCGAAAATTAAACAACCAAAAACACTTTGTTAGTCAGCGATAGAGTCATGTAGTACTAGTACTATCCCCGACAGAGTGTACCATGGAGTGCCTGGAGCCCACACATACACACCCAATTTCTGCTGGCTTTACCAACAAGAGCAAACAGAGGCAAGACACAGCATTTAGAGAAATCAAATGGTTTGCCAATGCGAAAGAGAGAAAAAATTGTTACATTGACAAGTACAAGATATACAATAACTAACTGTATTATACTATGTACACAGTCACTTTGCAATATGAATAAACATGATAAAAAGTTCACTTCAAACGAACCTCCCTTCTTTCACTTTGTACGTACGTACATATCTATATGTCCTTCATTTCTTGCAATTTATAAACCATGTCTGGGGATGAAAGATACTGTTGGAAAAACAAAGTATCCATTCCAAAGAGAAGTGGAAGAAAGTACAGAATTAAGTATCCTGCCGTATGATTCCTTTTGATGCAAAGGGAACGGCACGCCAAAAAAAGATAACACTTTTGAAGAAACTTCGTCTGCTCGAAATTTACAAAGAAAAGAAAATAAGACAAAAGCAAATACGTAATTTATTACGATTATGGGGAACAAAGAGAGTGGAAAAATGGAAAAGCATTCCACTTTTGTAAAAGATTCATGGTGCATTTTAATGTTTGAATATTCATGTGGAACCGGGGGGCTATTGATTAAATGACACGACGACAATAAGCAACCTCCCTCATACAGTTTTTGGGCATTTTTGGTGTTGTGAAAATAAAATGAGATGAATAATATCTAATCTGCATGCAAACAAACGCACTTTTTGCAACGGCTTTACTTCGCCCATACGAGAAGCAGCTTCCTTTTGCTGCTGCACTGTAATGGGAACGATCAAGAGATAATCCATGTTGTATTTTTTTCTCTTGTCTGACACAAATGCGGAGAGAAAGAGTTTTGTATATTTTGGTCTGAAGTCATCCTGCATAGTTCCACGGATCGGTAATATGGCTAATCTTAATTCGGGACAAGTTATGGTGACACAACTTTTATAGCATTGGAATCGCATTATCTGAATGAGATAATTTCATAATAGATATGTGCTTTGGGCAGGCAGTAAGGTAGGTTATCAGGATACTGTTCCAAAATACTCTTTTATTCGTCTACCGTATTCATCAGTATGATGTAGCCACTCTGTAATAAATATGCATTATCAAAGGAAACGTTGTAGCAGTTCCCAACTATGATCGTATGATTGGACGTCTTGTCAGATCATAAAGCTCTCCTCTCCATATATCCAGCAAAATGGTATAGGCTTTTCGCAGCCCTGTTTTCTCCCACACTACCACCATATATATATATATACCTGTATTGTACACAAGGTAGAGTCTACCTACCTGGATTCTATTTGGTTTACGTGATTGATCTATTTTCTATGGATGTAAGAGTGTCGGTAACTGTCAGCATCCATATTCACGAAAACGACATGAGTAATACAATATATACAATGGTGGGGAAAATCGATGAAAATTCCCGCAGTAAACCAGCAACAAGTATGCAATAATGTAAATCATTCCTGTTTCAGGCGGAAATTTACAGTTAAATTTCGTACTCTAATTTTACAACCTTGCCTGTATAATTTTATGACAGTAATTATATATGTGCTGGGCAATTTAAAAATCAAACATCCTTTTACATCGTAACAATGCGAGCAAGTAATGATATTGTAGATGCCTGTACTAGCAGAGTTACATGCTCACAAATTGCTAGTAACTATAAACCTTTCTAATTTTAATTGTAAATATTATTATGAAACATTGAAATGCTCGTAGTATTTTGAATATCGCCATTTTTCTGCATTACACCTTGTAAACATTGTAAGAGAAGGAAAAGTACGTACCACATAATACAAGATATCCTTTCACTAGGCTACAGCCGAAAGTAAGTCATCAAGATGATAATTCCGTCATCGGTTGATAATGCACCGATACTGCTGTCGTGTGACAAATCCCGATTAGAAGTGATTACACTCTCAAATACACAGTATCTATGTATAAAAACAAGGGTGTGTGTGTGTGTTTGTAGTTTGTGCTAAAAATTAGAGCGCAGCGCCGTCCGTGTGTATTCGTTACCCCTTAATTGTTTCATAGAAGTACGGTTTTAACAAAAATATGACATTTACAATTTTGGTACACACGATAAACAATTTCTTTCACTAAAAACAGTTCTCTAATACACGATTTTGGTGGCCCCTTAATTTGAAGACATTTATTTGTACAAAATGTGGCAATTTTTTATAGCAAGGTACACGATACTTTGTTCAATCATCCGTGATGTTCCAATCTCGTTTCCTCTAATTATAACGAGCTAGCAATATGTACCGTAATATATATCTGTACAGGTTTTCATGCACTCAGAAACTGAACATGTTGTTCGAAACGAAAATTCGTCGAGAGATAACCATCCGCAAGGAGTAAACACATATAATAATAAAGTATGGAGGCGCACACGCCTTTAATTTCCAAGAATATTATGATGATTCGGCCAAAAATCAACTTTTTCTACTTGTCCTCATCCTCATCAGTCTTTCGAAAAATGAGAGCATGACGGTGCTTTTCCCCACCAATCTATAATAAATGATGACTTGTGTATTCCTTTTTCGTTTTATCGTCTGTCATTAACTTTAGGGAGTAAACAAGGAAGCGTGAGTGTGTGTGATATATGCTAAAATGCCAATTTTCAATTACAAGTAGACACACTCACACACGACGACGACGATGATGACGATGATCGTCGGTCGACAGCAAAGATAGAGAGATAATAGTACTAGAAGCAATAATAAAAACAACAACACAACCAAAAGACAGAGCACTTGGATCTTACTTTTTTGTAGTAACGGACACGCACGAGATATTATACTTGATCATCAGCAGCACATTTGAAGCCGACAACAACGGAGAGTGACCACCGTCAATTTACTTGGCTCACACCACCACCAACACCACAACAACTATTCATTTATTTCATCTAGAAGACTAAATAGCACACAAACACACACCAACAGATATTTTTTTTCGGCAGAGCATGTATGTTCAACGTACACCCTTATATGACGGTAGGTGGATATATGTGGAAAGAGAAAAAAAAATTCTATCACTAGAGCAGCAGCAACCACTTTTATTTCACTCACTGGAAAAGAGACCCTCTTTTTTCACAAAACTTAGTACACGGTAGTTCCAACAGAAACTTTCATACACATTATTATTCTAAAAGGGCCACAACAGCCATACAATGAAATAAAACACAAAGTATTTATTATTATTTCGTTATGTGTGTTGTGTGCAGTTGCCTGTAAATAAGGAGTATTGTACCGGACAACTTGAATGCATATTATATCATTAGGTGTATAAGAATCATATACAAAAAAGTGCCAGTAAGAGAGACTGAGAGAAGAGAGAGAGAGTAGTCCCACAACAAGAACTCTCGCAGTGTGTGTTCTCGACTTGAGTTGAGGCAAATGAAGACTAACCCAACAGATCTGAGAGAACGCTTCGTTCTTTCCTTCCTCCGTCGGTCGGACGAACAACAGCCAAGTTGAGTTGAATTGGTTTTGGGTGCTTGCTGCTGCTGGCTTTACTTGCGTCTATACACCAGAGAACTGGTTTTGATAGGTAGTTTTCGCTCTTTAATAATTTTGCTTATAGGGTGCCCTATAAACAATAACTGCTGCTTGATGTACAAAAAGTATTTTTCTTATTGTGGATACAAGTTTGCCTGCCCTCGCGAGTATTTCGCTATATTGTAGCTGCTATAAGGAGAAACAATGTTCGTTCCATTCCAAGCCCTACGAGGAGTGTACCAGTAAAACGAAACCAAAAACCCTTATAACTTTTCGATGTTTCGTGAGTACGTCGGAGTATGAATGTATATTTTATAGATGTGTACTTTGTATAGGAGGTAAAAGGCGGCTCCAAATCCATATAAATACAGATATACGTGTCGCGCATTTATGTACGTGTGTAAAAAACTACACACACACACGGTAGTAGCTGTCTGCCTACACAATTTTATACGCGATATAAGCCATATATAAACTACCGCTTATGTACATTTTTGTATATTTATTCAGCCGATGGCGTATTCAGCAAATTTATCAGATGAAATGAATATATCTACTTGCATGTCATGTCTAGAGAGAGAGAGAGAGAGGGCCATACCCAACAACTAGTGATTAACTTCATCAATACACACACACTACACCATTTTTACCATATCAAACTGCTGGGTGAACGTGCACCATTGTATCGACTTAAAAAATCGAAGGGCTTAGCATAATGAGCAAGTGACCGATGCAATGCTAACTTTTTAAATTTAAAATACAAAAGACAAAGGCATATGTATAGCACAAGTTAAGTGTGTATTCTGCCCAGGCATAAAAAAACTTTGGTGCATAAACGAACAATAACAGTATTTATTGTAAAGGTTCTCAATATCAATATACAGAGACATGTTATGTTATGTTGAAAGCACCCCGCTCTCTACTCCGAAACGTTGAAAGCTTTTAGTATTTCCAGGAAGCATAACTGGACTTTTGGCTGCTACCTTTGTCTGTTGGTGGTGGTCTAGACCAGACTATACTGTCTCTTCCAGGCAGATACGGTATAAGTATATATAACGTACTGGTCAGGTAAGGAGAAAAGTAAATTACTACGACATACGAGCAACCGACTTGTCCTTTCTAATGTGATTAAGCCACATTTTTTGACAGATGGTTTCATGTTGGAGGGGAGGATGAGATGACACAAAACGTACAATAAATGGGGAAAATGATAAGATGAGTGGAGCAGTAATGAAAGAAAGACACTTTTTTGGACGTGGCTAGATTTGTTATCATGTATCATGGTCGTATCATCGGAATTAGATTTGACAAAGAAGTGATGAGTTTCTAGTTAGCTTTTAATTTTTGCTTCTACACACACACACGCACACGCCCAGTGTCAAACCCATCGCAACGTAAAAAAAGAGATTTTTACCGCCGACAGGGCTTTGACACAAAAATGTGTCATTTGCCGTTCGTTTACTTTGTAAGCGAATTTGATTTCCGAGGGAGGAAACATGTAAAACATTTCGTGCTGGAATTTCGTAAGCATGCTAGGTATCACCGTTTCACGGAAAGAAAAGTGATCCCAAACTCGTAGCTATTTCCTTTCCGTTTTTATTTACATCCATGTGTAACGTTCCGAAAGGTTGTGTATGTCTGTATGTGTATGTAACAACAAGTTTGTTTTATCTGTAGTTGTTTTAGGCAATATTTTTGCAATGTTGGAGAAAGCTTCTGTTACAGTTGATGTTGATTGATGGCCTGTGTGTATTAGACGGCAGAAGGCTCAGTTCATGTTTGATCGTAATGATAGTGTGCAGAAGGGGCATTTAGTAGCTTTTTCGTTTTGCTACTGGTTTTAGTTTAAGCCTTCCGTCAGTTGCCTGCCACCTTGCCTTCTGCAACTGGAATTCAACAAAGAAAACGAGGAAAAGTTACGCCAGGCTACAACAAGATGCCCCTCTTGTTTTTTGTATGATGTTGTTTGCTGGAGTGTGGCTTCACTCACTGCGGAGGAGAAAGATTTCTTGCATAGATTGCCAACGCCCCATTTGCTTTCATGCGACTTGGCGAAAAACTTTGATAAAATATTTTTAAAACTAGAATAACGCTCGAAAACCGAAATGAACGCATTTTCAATAATCGAAGTAAAATAATTTGTATTAATCATTTATAATATCGTTAAGATGTAAAGGAAATGTCGAATGGTCTTGAACTTGAATGAACTTGAAATGGAGTCATTTTTTCATCATTGTGTCTCGTATCAATGCTTCAACAATGACAGCTTGAACCTTATAGAGCATCCATAGTTAGAGGGAAACACAGCGTTAGGGAAATTGGAACCGGGTTGTTAACATGGCTTCTTTCCCTTTTTAGGTTGAATTTATATTATTACGTCTATTTTTATTATCAAATCAACGAGCAGATTTCAAACAATTAGGCAAAAAATGTGGCCATCATTACAACTTGTACCAATTAGTCGCTCAATGTGTCCGATCATTACATCCATACTTGTAACTGCGCCTTTGTTATGATCTCCCCAAATACAACATCTTATACACCGCTGTGAACGCTCTATTGAAAGTTGAAAGGTGTACAATAAAGTTTTTGTCTCAAGATTGACTGTCGAAAGTCGAAAATCTAGTTTCAGTCAGAGTAAACGTGTTGAAACTAAACAAACAATAGTATCATATTTGACCCAAGTAGACACGCGGAGGTCACACCGGTCAACCGATATTATTAGTCATAACTCATAATTAGTTATTATGACTCATAATATTTCGTGAAACTTTATAGTAAGTACCAATGCGCCATATTTTGGTTCATTTGAATTTGGCTCAGAATTTTGAAATTTGTTTTCGTGTACCACTCAGC
>JAHZNE010002493.1:0-21738 GCA_027744055.1 Callyntrura sp. NNG-2020 | reverse complement strand
TTTTCCGAGAATACAAGAGTCAATTTATGCTGTGTCTTCAGAAATGGTAATTATCTAAGCATAAAAATAATAGGCGGGGAGTCAAATGAAACCATGATACATCGGAGAGGTGGTGATCCAAGAATGCATGACATGCGTAACAGTTTTTTCATTCATGTGCAGTGGTAGAATCTAACAATTTTATTTTATTGAAATTTTACTGAACCCGAAGATTGGAGTTCAATGTTACAATCTGCAGCGTAATGAATGAAATGTAAGCTTGTCCGTTGAACCGACATATCCGATATGAGTGTACATATATTCTCCAATTTAGTAGAATTTATACATGCAATGCGCAATGATTGTTTTTAATGTTAGGATTCCTTGTCTGCTTCTGTTAGCACAATTAATGTCTTGTGTCTACTTATCACAATTACACTATCGATTCTCACATTAGAGCAAACGAATAAAATTCCTGTAAGACAGTATGCTGTTAATATTCTCTGACACTTTTGTACCACATGCACATACCAGAACCAGAAGGACACAACACATACTTGCTTGATTACAGGCTTCTCACGCAGAGACAACACAACCCCAAAGGTTGTTATCTCTGGACGTTAAAAGCATAGAATTAGATCTGAGCTTGGAATGGAAAAATATAAAAATGTATACTTTATATCAGTCTTGCCTTTCTGAGCTCGTAATATCGTTACATAATCATGTCATTTTATGTGCATGTTGAAATTCACTTTAAAAGTCCTTTTTCTACAATGTTCTCTGCCATGCAGATAGATAATCTAAATAATTCTCAAAACTCCAGTGTTGCTGTGGCTGATAGTTTGTCACCCTTGATTATAAACACTTCATTTTAATATGAAACCTTATAGTCATTATTACGACATTTTATAACTTGTCCTGCTTGTATAATTGCACACATTAGCAAAAGAAATTCTGTAACCTAAAACCTTTTGAGCAGTTTCTACCAGAGTTCTTATATCATACCTAACAACGTGTGAAATTCAAAATGAAAGCGGAGTTGGATTGGATACTTACCACCACAAAGCAAATAATGACGTAAATCCGACAGCACCGAATGTTGAGTCCACTGGATTTCCTTATCAGTCGGGGCCTTTTCTTTCGGCCAGTTTATAGGTAGGGCAACGTAAGACGAAAAGAGATATCTAGCTTGTTGAGCATTCCATTGACTACACTAAAATGGTTGACACAATTTTTAAGGTTTATTACCCATACTGATGAGCTTGGAACTGCTGTATGTATGCAACAACTCCGTGCCAGAAGATGTATAAGCATTTTTATCAAAATCTTAATTTGGAAGCCTAACATATCTGTTTTAAATATATTCAACATGGATTGACCACATTTATAGACTATAAAAGCCATATGAGATAGAAATAGAAGGTTACATACAATGAAAACGGAACACATTTATTTCCTGGTAAGAATTTCCCTGTACCGAAATCCGTCTTGTGTCGTCCTTTCCCGGAGGTGGTCTTCTTGGTATGCTTGTGAGCGTGGTGGTAGGAAGGAGCCTTCAGTGAGTGTGCTTTAGAGATATTGGTGCATTGGTAATGCATTGGCATAGGAAATGGACTTTCCTATACTTTTGATGTTCTCATTCGCATGCAATTGAATGTGAGTCATTTTGCCGGCAATCAATGGACCAAGATCAACTACATGAATTTCTTATGTATGATCCACGTATACACGTGCTTAATTCTGAATTGAAATGAATGAATTTTTCTGAGTTATTATGTCGCTGCTATGGGGGGGGATTCAGCTTTATTTACATAATAACATAAATAGGTAACATCCCGTATCATTTATTGCGTTCTCAAGCAGCCCCGATCGTACAACTAAACTTGGGAACTATGTAATGTAACACAACTGATGTCGGGACCTTAGATTAATATTCTATTAGTTAATCTTAGGTCGGGACAGTCGGGATGTGTTGTCAAAGCGATGACTGTAGACAAATTGCACAATAGATACGGCGTAATTTGATGGAAAACTATGCAAACTATCTGCCAATATTATAACGCGATTACAACTAATTCACTGCTTTTCAATGCATAATGAGCAAATGAGATCTGGAAATGGAAACAACGATAAGTGGTCTGTTTTTTTTAGAAATCTTACAGTTACTCCATCCCATCCTCCCCAAAATTTATCATCATCATAATGTAAAAATTATATTCGTTGTTGCTTTTAGTTTGGTGTCGAAAAATTCCGTTGACGTACATGTACAAAAATGTATTTTCCGTGGTATCACTAAAACACACGTAATATTACAAGTGATGAATGACAATAAGGACATGCAAAAAGTAAGAAAGAAATATATGATTGTTTATTGAAATATTTTTTTTCCTTATTTATCTGTTGGATATATATGTATGCATTACGCATGATCTCTTAGTTTTTTCAGGTAAAAAAGGTTGAATATCCAATGCCTTTCATGTTTTACTATGAAAGCAATCCACATTTAAGTTAAACTACACAATATCACTAGCTCCTGGCATCAGTAACACCAGCAGGAACATCAACTTCCATCCCATCCAGCTCCTTCGTCAATGTCACTTGGCATCCTAGTCTAGACCTAATGTTTATTAAACGAAAACATTTTGTAATTTCTTATACGCGTACGATTAGAATCAAAATTTGACAGAAACGGCCGATCTGCGTGTACAAAAGCGTATGTATGTATATATATATGTGTTGACATTACGTACGTATCAGTGAGACCATAAGCAAGATCAAGCATGTCCAATTCTTCATCGGTTACTTTATCATGTATTTTATCGAAATCGGTCTTGTTAAATACTAAATGACAAGTTGAACAAGCAAGTGTGCCTTCGCAAGCTCCTAAAATTCATGACATTTGCATTGTTAGGTAAAATAACTCGCTGAAACAAATAATTTGCTGGCACATTAGCCAAAGTTTTCTTGTGTTAACTATATATTGACTTACCAAATCCATCCAAATCAATATTATTATTTATGACAACGTCCAAAAGATTATCTCCAATTTTCCCTTTTGTTTTGTGTTTTGTCCCACTATTTGTTACAAATGTGACGTCTACCCTACAAAAGTAAATCAGAAAATACATTATAAATAAGAGCAGTTGCTGATAAACTGGTACTCTTGGTACGTAAATCTTGGCTGTTGCTCCAATTCTCCCTCATTTTTATTCTTAACATCTGCTTGGCAGTGACGCGTATGGCTTCTGTTTCAAGCCTTTTATCATGAATATCACTTGCGAAAGTCGGATATGTTGTAATCCTACCTCATACATAATTTATTATTTAACGTAGAAAGAAAATTGACCTCTCTTACATTTGAAAGCAAAGATGAAAGGAGAGATGTATGGAGTAATCGACGACAATACGATGAAAAATAATTTAATAATGATCTTACATTTCTGCTTCTGCATTAAATTTGGGAGCTGTAGAAAAGTTTCTTGGTTTCAGGTGAAGTAACCTTGAGTTTTTGATGATGCCTGTTCCTGCACCCCAGCTTGAATCAACCGTGAAACACAGAGGGTCGTTGTTAGCACTCAAAGAGAGCTTCCATCTTGCAAAATAAGCTGGAGTTATACAGGCACCTCTGTACAAGCTACTAAATGTCAGGTAATAATTAGGTACTGACAACTTCATCTTATCCAACCGTGCGTACGTACAGAAGACAAAGACACAAAACTTGTCACAGGAATATGAATAAGGAAAGGTTATGTAAGTAGCTTAAACAAAACTATGGATAACGTGGTCGTGGGGCAAAGATCACAAATATAGCACGACAAATTAGTTGCTTCCTACACTCAAGAGATAAAAAGCACTGTGTAAACTGTGTAAACAGTCCTTTCGATGTTGAATTTTAAATGATCAGTTCACGTCTTCAATCAACTTTAGTAGCTTAATCTTTACATTTACAAATATACAATACAAGTATGCCACTTTTAGTCAATAACACATATAATTTCTTGAATGCAAATGCAACGTCTTTACCAGTTCTATCCCAAATGGCTACTGAATTTATTGAATGCAAATTTTCTGAACTGAAATATTTCTTCAAGAAAGGATCATGTCACATTCCCATGTGTGTCGTCTGTTTTTGTTTATGTACGTCAGTATGCATCGATGATACATTCACACATAAACCACCACATGTACACATGTGCAGGAGTAGTATGTGTTTTGCTGCAGCATGAAAGTATCTAAATCTATTTCATCCTCATCTTCTCAACCTTCTGTACATGTGCTTGCTTGACGGGAGAGGAGTCCGTGTGGTCGGAGAATACACTTTTTAAAACATGTTACGTCCATAATAGGGTCTGCAAAGTAAATGGTTGCTCAAAGAAACTTCAATTTGTGTTGTCTTGTAAAACACTCTTCCTTCCTAATTCAGCTAATTCAGCATCATTGTGCGAACAGTCCATCCGCTCAGCTGCACCTACCTCTACCTACACTTGCAATTACCGGACAACAACAGTTTACCTGTGTTTTATGGAAATTGAACTAAAAATAAACTTGCTTGTACTTGTAGGTATTTTAGAACGTTCATTAGAGAGAATGATAAGAGCGTCTCTTATAAAGAATAAGAAGAAAATCTTGAATTTGTGTTAGACTTCTGGGCCATGTCAATGTTAACCAATTTGATACGACCAGCCGGAAGTGCCCTTCGGAATGGCTTCCAGTTTCAGTCGTGTATATGTGGTCGTCTTATGTCAACATCCTATATATGTTTTAAAGAAAAGGCTAAACTGTCTGGCCCTTCACCAACTGCTGGTAGAATAAAGGAGTACACTAGTGGCGATAACTCTTCAAGTAACAGTACTAATATAAATAAAATCTACGACGAAGAATGCAAGGAGACAAAACAGGAGCAGCATATTGGACCGGCCAGGGTATTTTCTGGTATTCAACCAACTGGAGAAATTCATTTGGGGAACTATTTCGGTGCGATACACCAATGGGTTCGTTATCAGAAGGAAAAAAAGGCTGGACTTTATGAAGACTGTATTTACAGTATTGTTGACATGCATGCAATAACTATACCACAGGTAAGTAAGTTGTTAGAAGTTCTAGAACAAAGTGAGTATCGCTTTTGTCATTTTTTTGTAATCCATAAGTAACTTATTATTGTGTTAGGATAGAGATACGCTGGAACGGAACATCTTTCAAGCAGTTGCTACACTCATCGCTTGTGGAATAGACCCGAAGGAGTCAGTACTCTTTCTTCAATCACACGTAAATTGTTTTGCCAAGCATTCTTTATTCAACCGTCAATAGAGTTGAGATGTTATGTCATGCTAAAATCATTATCCGTTTTTTATTAACTTTTTATTTCATGCTTTTTAGGTTCCGCTTCACACCCAAATGTCGTGGGTTTTGGGATGTCTAACGACGATGCCAAGACTTGGACAATTACCCCAATTTAAAGAAAAAAGCAAAAAGTTGAAAGAAATTCCCTTGGGGTTGTATACGTATCCTGTGTTGCAAGCTGCAGACCTCATGCTTTATAAGTATTTATATTTTCTCGTCAGGCCAAAATGGATTAAATTAATTTATCAGTCATTATTAATTTCTTTGATGAGTATTTTTTGTTGTCATTTTTGCTACATTATTGATTTTTAGTGCAACACATGTGCCTGTTGGGGAAGATAACATTCAACAGATCCAGTTTGCGCAACATATTGCTCAACGTTTTAATCGAATTTATGGTCGAACATTCAACATCCCAAAGATCATTTTAGAGGACGGTATGTGGTGCCGGTTAAGAAGTTTACGTAAACCGGAAAATAAAATGTCAAAGTCTGAACCTGATCCGAAAAGTCGTATTGGTCTCACTGATGCTCCTGATGAAATCGTTGAAAAAATTAAAAAAGCAGTTACAGACTTCACGTCAGCAGTAACCTACGACCCTGACACCCGACCAGGGGTTTCAAATCTTATTATGATTCATTCATTATGTACAGAACAAACTCCCGAGGATATTTGTAAATCCGTCGTCCAATTGGACACGGGCAAATATAAGCTCGTTGTAGCTGAAGCTGTGGTCGAGTACCTGAAACCAATCCGATCTCAGATGATTCAACTGATAAACGAACCGGCTTATCTTTTGGACGTACTCAAACAAGGAACGGAGAAAGCGCTTAATTTAGCCCGTCCAATGTGGGATGACACTTGTTTTAAAGTAGGGATTTCGCCAAACTATTCTTGGTTGTCAAAACGAGATCAAGAATCCGTGTCCACCGGATCAGCAATAAAATGAGTTTTCTGAACTTTTAACATGTTGTTGTACAAATGATTGATGGATTGTAGAGTTGATTATCGTTGCACCACTTATTATCATATCATCTATTTTAATTTAAGTTTGTCATTGACAATTGATGGTAATGCATGAAGAGGAATTGATTTCACCACATATCCAGTTCATGACAAACAAACTTCCCTAATGAATGATGTGTTTTTCACACGTTTCACACATTTCATATTACTTGAGTATTTTGACCTTCAAAATTGAGCATTGTAAATTGCAAATCTCCCTTATCGGATTATAGAGCGACGCCATTCCATCCATCCGCCTATTTTTGGCAAAGCATAAATTGCATGAACAACCAGGGTTATTCAGTCAGTAGCACTCAAATTACTTGGCTAATTACTGTGAAAGTTCAAATTACGGCCATGAAAGTCTCAGTGTCACTAACCGTGTTGCTAGCCGTGACATGGTTTGGCCTCTCTGTTGGTGTTACACCTGAAAAGGAGCAGGTTGTACTGGATGGGCTACTTCCCCACAAGTAAGTTAAAATTTCTTGAAATACTTACATTACAACAACTAATTAGTTCAATTACTTTAACTGTATTATAGCAAGCAGTAATTACATTAAACATTTTTACTTTGTTTGTTGCTGGCACTAGAGATGAGTTACGGGTTGCGATTTCAAATTCCCTGTTCAGTAAGAACATTCGTCCTAAACCAAAGGCAGAGTTAACATGCACCCTGTGCCGCTTTGTTTTTTTAAACGTTTTGAGTTGGATAAAACAGGGTTATCCAGCCGATGAGATCGGCAACAGCGTGAAATCTTTGTGTAAAACACTGGATATTGTCTCTCCAACCGTGTGTGACGCTGCTGTTGATGAATACCTCGAAGTTACACTTTTCATTTATCATGAAAGATCATGGCTAACTAGACTGGACATTTGTGGTAAAAATTACTACCACCTGCTCTTTTAATTAATGATTTAATCGTACATGCTCCTGCTCCTTGTTACGTTTAATGAAGCTGACGTGTTGTTTATTATCTTTATAGGTATCATCATGGGTGGAACAACAGATTTAGACTGCCGCGCAGTTAATGAAACCATGCTAAACTGGGTTGTAGATATTGACAAAAATAAGCCTCCACTTCTGGATCGCCCACTTGTACCTGATGATATCAAGCCCGTTAAAGTTGTACACTTGGCAGACATCCACGCAGACTTACATTACGCTACAGGATCACTGGCAGAATGCGGAGATCCCTTATGTTGTCGGGCCAGTGATAGGGATGACCCTTCAAACGTTTCTATTTCTGCTGGTCCATGGGGTGACTATAGAGACTGCGATATGCCTCTGGCCGGTGTCGAAACGATGCTCCATGATGCTGCCACTAGGCATAGTGATGCGGAATTTATCATGATGACTGGGGACTTGACCCATCACCAAATTTGGAATTACACACAAGAAGATAACCTTGCGCATTATAATGCCGTTTTCCGTATCCTACGAGAGGAATTTTCAGATAAGAAAATTTACCCCGCTGTAGGCAATCATGAGCCAGTACCATGTAACCTCTTTCCAACAAGGGAAGTTTCTGCTTCTAGTCCCCAGTATAATATCTCATGGGTCTATAACGCACTTGCCGATGAGTTTGCTTCAACGCTGACTCCGTCAGCATTAACCACATTCAGACAGAGTGGTTATTATACCCAACTTCACAAACCCGGTTTTCGTATTGTCGCTTTGAACACCAACTTTTGCTACACGTTGAATTTCTGGCTTCTCCACAGTCCTCAAGACCCTGAAGGTCAACTTCAATGGTTCAGTGATACCATGAATGAAGCAGAGAAAAATCAAGAACTTGTCTGGATTATCGGTCACGTCCCCCCAGGTCACGATGACTGTTGGTATTTCTGGGGCGAAAAGTATCGAGCTATTATCAATCGCTACGAAGCAATCATTCGTGCACAGTTTTATGGTCATACCCATAATGACGAGCTGAGAATATTCTTTGACATGGAGGAAGAACCACCAAGGCCAACAGGATCTTTGTACATATCAACCAGCGTAACTCCCTATTCATACATCAATGGTGGGTACAAAGTGTTCTACGCTGATGGCGCTGACAGGGAAGACGGCAGCATGGCCACCTGGGAGATTGTCGACCATGAAGCATGGATTTATAACGTGACAGAAGCAAATCTAAATGGGGCTGACAAAACACCTACGGTTTTCAGAGAGTACAGCGCCAAGGAGGAATATAGACTGAAGTCCTTCCGTCCAGCGGATCTGTACGATTTGGTGGTTAGAATGGCATCAGACGATGCAGTATTTCAGCAATATTACCGGTACGAATAACAAGTAACTCAACAATAGTTTTTATCATGTTGTTATTTATATCAGCTACGATTTTATTCTTTCAAAAGGTTATATCAAATGGGCTATGACGGAGCTGAGGAGTGCGTAACGGTAGAGTGCAAGCTGGAATTTCTTTGTCCTATTGTTATAACGGATTATTCAACAAGAAACTGTAAACGCCTGGAAGAAATCATGACAAGATAAATTCAAATAGTTTTTACGCTTTTACTGTATATCGTACAAAATCCTTTACTTAGTAGAATAATGGCAAAATAAAATACAATTTTAGAAAAACCGTCAGTCCAAGTCCAATTTTTTTTACAGTTTTTGAATTACGGATTCGGGTAAGTTCGTCAGAGACAGGAAATGCGTCATAAGCTTTAGCGGATTTTTTTGGTTAACTATATATCATACTGAAACGCGATCCGTGACTGCATCTGTGGCAGAAGAGTGCCTAAAGTACAGATACTCCAGATAAGCACACACGTATGGTAACTATTAAATTTATCCAGATCCGGTTTAAATCAATTCTGTAAACACGTTTGCATTTTTGCATGCTACTCAGTGGTCACGGTTTATCCGATTGCGTGTGGGATTTCCTCTCCCCTTCTTGTATTCATTAGCTTCACCTTCACGGTCATGGCAACATCATCGTTTACAGTAGAACCGTGAATTTCGTGGAAACGGTTGTCCTGAGATCGAGTTGAAGTATCTACTATCTTGTGCTACAGATAAGATAACAGTCATAGTTGCTGTTGCTGCCATCTTACTACTTTTGCTTGATGCTTGACGCTAGCTAGTCGCAACTAACGTTAGCACACCCGTTATGACAAATTCGGTGAATATTTCAAACTACTTCAAAAAAATATACACGAAAGTATTCATGTTACAATGAATGGGTTACGGTTGCTTTCAACTGACAACGAGCCAAGTTATAAATTCATTGAGGAAAGTTACTAAAATTTGCATGAATTCTTACGTAAGCAAAATTAAGTCTGACTGAAATACGTAAATAGGCGGAAATTTTCAACCCTTTATTTTTTGCACCATACATTTATTACAACTACATACTATGAAGTTTCAAATACCCGTGAAATTGTGCGATCCCACCTTCATGTAACTTTAGTTGTGCTAGAGCAGAATAGTACAAAGTACAAGTGTACGTAGAATAAAATTAAACGCTGCAGTATTCTTGCTTGCACGTCAAGTGCATGTGGAAGACTTAAAAAAAATTTCATGGATTAACAGATACAGTATAGAATTAATTATAGGTAATTGCGTGTATAGGAGAGTGAGTGAGAAATTTAAAAAAAACCTGTAGTCATTATTGACGTTGTTGTCGCCCTTTAAAATCAAATCGCGTGAACAATCTGCGAATAAAATAAAATATTTTAATTGTATTATCGCTTTATGGCACCACGTGTAATAGATTTGCCTTATAAAAATGGAAGGAATGGAAAAATCGAATGACGTAAGTCTCATTACAAACAAGCAAGCATCCATATCGTCCAAATTACATGTAGGTTTTGCCCGCAGAACTTCTTACTAATTAAATTTAGGGACTATCATTAGGGACAGTCAGTGCTGGGGTTATCATTTCTTTTACTTTCAGCGAATAATCAGAGTTAATAGCTATGATTCTTGTTCTAAAATATCTAGAATCACCAGTCTGGCTTCTTCATGTCCGTACGGTAATCTTCGTGTCCATGCAGTGGAGCGTTCATTGAATTGTTAAAATGGCCGTAATTTCTGTTTACCCCAAAAAGTAGTAAAGCTGTCTGCAGTTGTAAAATGCTGAATTGAAGATTTAAGATTTAAAGACTAACTTATTAACACTATCAACTATCAGGAAAATTTTGCTAACAATTTTAATTTTCATGAGCAAAAAAGCATACCTCTTATATAACTGCCGTAGAATATTTTCTCGGTGGGTAATATACTATCAAGAAAGAAGCTTTCATAACACGTGATTACAAAGATGTTGCACAGTGTATTTAATGCACAAAAGCTAGTATTATGTTATGGCTTACATAGCTATTGGAAAATCCGATTGTGGGTCAGATAAAGGATTTGAAGAGAATAGTAATTTTAAAATGACCATTATTAAAGTTTATGAAAATAAAATTGTTAGGATAGGATGTTCAAAAATTACAAAAAATAAAAATAAATTACATTCCAGCCTTTCCTTCTCATCCAGTCATTTGGGACGGTCATGGGAAAAATTTGGAGGACTTTTCTATGTGGTTGAAGGTTGATACAACTTAAGATACAATATGTTCTAAGTAATTTTGCTTATTTATGTTATCGTCCAGTTGTAAATAGTTGTGATAGCACAACCTCTGCTTTAGAACAGAAAGAAAGGAAAAATGTGGAAATTGACAAAATGATCAACTACATTTTTGATGCCGATCTAGCAAATTAATGCATTTTGTTCGCAGTACATCTCTATTAACTCAATTTTACCAAATCTTAAATGGCATGAGGAAGTGAACAGATATTTTCCCACGGTCTGTCGACTATGCGCCTGTTACAAGAGGGTTTTTGCTGGCGGCTAACATAATACGTAACGTCCACTGACCACAGATCGACTTAATTCGACTCACAAGACGAACTCAGCGACCAGAAGTGGTAGTTGATATTTATTATGTACAGTCATTCGGACAAACAAGTGAAGAGACTACGATAAGGTTGATCATGACGATAAATTTTGCCTTGTCTCTGAAAGACATGTTGTCAGACAGAAATCAAACGAAATTCTCCAAGCCCAGGTAATTTTCTTGAACAGTAGCAGCATTAAAACATAATTACGATGCATTTATTTATTATGTGGTCATCCCACGCTTTATGCTTTCATTTATTACTGGCATGAACCGTGCCGGTAGGATGCTGATCAAGATTTAAACTTTTAAAACAGTTTGTAATGCACTCCAAATTATCGCGTATACCTATCACAAACAATCATCATCGTCAGCAAACTAGAACGACTTACTTTTTGATGACGCGCAGCAGCACCAGGTTATCATTACCTGTAGAGAATTTTTAAACAAAATTTCCATTATTTTCTGTATATTGTATAATTGTATTCCATGCATATAAAACATACTGTGTGGAATTTTTTAAGAAAATATGTTATTTTTTATACATATTAATTGTAATTCCACTACTCTTCCCTTAATTGCATGACAGTTTTTTACAGGCTGCAAAGCCTGGCTAGATAGGTCCCATCACACCTACACCAAATTCCAGAGAAATTTCATTCTAATTTTTTAAATACGAATAACAAACTAACGTATGCACAACGGTCCATAAAACGAAGAATAGCATTTTTGATCTCGTGTAAAATGTTTGCGATTTTATAGCTAACCTACCATTGCATACAAATAAGTGCTGTATTTAATTTATACAGAGCCACTGCACGGTCCAGTTTTGTTTCGCCTCATGAAGTTTTGCGGTGATGCAATCTTGATTAAGAATGATGAAGTTAATATGCAATTTAGGTTTACTCTATAGGTAGCGGACTGCGAGCGGGTAGCTCATTTGTCTGTGCATCCATTTTTAACTACCTATATATTTGCAATTTTCATTTCCATATTATTGCAATAGCCAACTTAACCTTCCCCGCAACATGTTAATGGTGACGTTTTCCAGACATTCTCTACAATAGTACGTTGTACCTTACCTGTCGATTGGGCGTCCCTCCTCGACTTGCTGGGAAACCACTATCAGTACCTATATAACCCTCTATTACATCATTAATTTTCGCCTCCACGCCACTTTTTTACACAAGTTATCTCTTATTTCATCCCTGTGAGGCACTTTAATTACCGTCATTATATATCTGACGCTGACTCTTCTAGTAGATAAGCCCCATTCATAAAAAATATCAGGTAAACAGGTAAACTTCTTAGAAAAGGTACCGGTGCAACGCGTTATGCGTTAAATCCAGACATTTTTTTCTTTAATGGTATGAAATTATCATGATCACGATGACCAACCAGCTTGTTAGGTATGTGAATTGTGTGGATGATAATAAAAGCCTCACGTTCACCAACGGTACTGATTAAACATGACAAGAACACGAATTCAGAACAAGCTTTTCGTATCTTCAACATGGATTTTGTATCATCCTCGTCATCATCAACGCCAACATTGTTATTTGCAATTTGCAAATAAATTGCTGCTTACTTTTCTATCTCAAACGAATTTCCCTTCTCATTTACGTCCCTGTCTTTTCTTAGTAATATTTGTATATATGTACTTTGAATCACTCTCCCCAAAAAAGATGGATTATGCCTAACTTGTGGAGGAGCTATATATATTAAAGATGAAACGCTCCGTGTATCAGTGGTAGTTTGTTCTCTGTCAAGATATCCTCGGACGATACGCAACGCATTCATAATTTGTAATCATAAGAGCGTACGACGAGACGCATTTCTCCACTTAAACGTCTATAGTCAGATAATTTTTTTCAAATTTATGTTTCTCATTAGCACTTTTGCATATTACAAAATTACCACAATAATTTAGTTGTTTTTTACCCCATATTAATAATTAACAATCAAACAGAAGAGCGAAATCGTGTTGTTTTGATATTTTTATCGACACCTCAGAAAGTACGGCCACTTGTATTTTCACAAAAGCACTTTACTTTACGTCGTTCCGTGTTGTGGCCGTGGGCCGTTGACGACGACGCTGCTGCTTCTCTTCTGAAGTCTGAAAGGAAAGATTTTATTTGACGGTGGATTGTTTTTTTAGTTGTTATCTGTTTCTGTATGAGAATAATGCCGCTGAGATCTGAGAATTAAAGTTAATCTTAATTTAAATTTCAGACAAAAAAGTTTGCTCATTGTTACTTTGTTGTTGGTCAAGTTGGCTATTTAAATGCCATATTATTCATATGTAGTATTTTTTTGACCCGTGTGAACAGATTCCTGATTATTTGCTGTTTAACATAACAAATAATTACTAACTCAAGGTGTGTAACTCTTTGCAGATTTAACTTATAATATAAAAAATGCAAGTGAGGGGCATCAAAACAATTACCAAGATAAGATAAATTAGTAAATTCTCAAAAATACTTTTAATTGAATGTTCCGCTTTGTGTTTTGTGTGTTATATTCATTATAAAATTGAAGACCGCACTGTAAACTTGTCCTTTTTGATTCTGGGACCAAGTATCGTGTTATCGTGTAGAAAATGGTGCTCGATTTTCGAGTTTTGGCGAGACAAAGTTTACCGGTAAGGTTCATTCCCTTGGCAAGTGCAACAATAGTTGTACTGACAATTTTGCAGGGTCAAGTTTTTGGGAAAATTCAACAATGGGAACGCTCATGCGTGGTGGGGGAATGTGTCTCTTCAAGATCGGCGTATGCCTCTTGTTCTGCCCAGCCTATGGATATCCGTTTGGGTCATCCCAGCAGAAGCAATGTTCGAAGTGAACCCGTATTCAGAAATAGGCCAAAAACGCTCGCCGCTGAAAATTGTGAGCTGGAAAGGGGTAGACAGAATGGGCACATCCCAATTTGCTGCCCGGAAAGAAAATCGGAAGAAAGTATGCTAATTGCCGGTCTTGGGGCGGGCATCAATGAATTTCCGCACCAGGTTCGTTTGCTCATTAGGTCACCAGCTGGAGTGCGAGAGAAATGCGGAGGAACTATTTACTCAAAAGACTACGTTTTAACTGCAGCGTCGTGCGTGGTCTTCAATGGAGAGTTGGTGAAACCCAATGCGGTGGAAGTTATTGCTGGACAGAATCTGGAACATTTGAAGGTCCCTGGTAATGTCCATCGTGTTAGGAATGTCAAAGTACATGAGGGCTACACGGGAAGTACTCACACTTATGGAAAAGACAATGATATTGCTTTATTAAAACTGGAGAATCCTCTAAACCTTGCGTCTGGCCGGGGAAACAGTGGAGTTCATTTGAGCGCTTTGAGAATTCCTGAGAAGGGGTTTAAAGCTGATGGGCGAAGGGTAATTGTTTTGGGGTGGGGTCGCACTGCTGTTGAAGAAAAACCTGTCGGTGCATTGTTGAAAATGAACTCTTATATCAACACAAATGAAGAATGCGAATCGAAGTCTCAAGTTGCCCTGAAAAATGGAAGAGACCTTCGCAAAGCTAATTTGGAAGCTGAATCGCCTCATGATGAGTTTGGACATCCAGACGCTTTCGACTTGAGCAAGCAAACATTTTCTAGGAAATCAAAAAATAGAGATTCTGGCAGTAGACATCACAGCATTTTTGACGATGACGACTTCTTCAATTGGGGAAGACGTTCCAGTTTGGATGACTGGGGAAAGCACCACGAATTTGTAAATCTAGGCGACCTGAAACTTGGCAAACTCTGGGAAGGTGGAGTAGAGTATAGGAATTCAAAAGGCTCTCATCTGGATCCAATGCCGAAATTCTTTCCAAGCACTCTATTGTGCCTTGGAGGGGGAGGGGACAGTATTGGATACAGCCGTGGTGACACCGGTGGTCCAGCTATTTGTGACGGACCGGATGGTTCCCCTCTTCTGTGTGGAATTTCCTCATATGGACGCAATGAGTTCCGGGGAGAGTGGCCTGCCACGTACGTAAATGTGGCACAATATGCCGATTGGATTCACGCCAACGGAGGACGACAGTCGGAGAATACATTATCGAAAGAAGTTATCGACGGAGAACCCATACCTTCCCCTGACGAAGCCAGCTTTTTCGTCCGAATTCGTAACAAAAAAACAAATGCTACATGCGGGGGTGCTCTAATCAACAGCAAAACAGTCATCAGTTCCGTCGCTTGTGTTCCTCTTAACGTTGATACCAATGATTTAGTTGTTACGGTAGGAGAATTATCGGTAGATAACAGCGGGACGGAACATGAAGTGGATGGGGTGGCTACTCAGGAAACATACAAAAACTACCGCAGCCGTTCTGAAAATAGCCGAACTGGGACCTCACGTGATGCTCCCACAGCTGGTACCCTTAGTGGGGACTTTCCTCAGTTGAATCTTGCTACTCTAAAGTTATACAGACCTGTCAGAGATGCTAAACCCATTGAATTGATTAAACCACGAATGGACAGAATGATCGTGTTTGAATATGGTTGGAGAACGGATGGGCGTGATAAGACAATAAACAGGTTTGTTAATTAATCGTTATATTGCATTATAATCATTATTAATGTTACCACAGTCATACAAGTGTAATACACACTACCTATTTACAGCTCCCAATTTCATGCAAATGGTAATAATACATATGTTACAGCAACTTGCTAATCAAGGCATTTTCTCTCTCAAGGTGGGCGTACCGTGAGGTTCCACTGGAGGAATGCAAGGCAAGATACGGAGCGGTGGGAATTCAAGTAGATGATGCTCACCTTTGCGCTTCCGAAGTATATTCAGGAGGGGAGCGGTGCAACAGCGAGTTGGGCAATCCTCTGGTTTGCGTGGACAGGCACGGGAAAAAGTACCTCTGTGGTTTGTCGTCCATAAGAGACTGCGCATTTGCTTTTCCCACAGTCTTTACGAACGTTGTGCAGAATTTAGATTGGATTCAGCTGTAATGCTTACCAACATGGCTAATTCCAAGAGGCTAATTATATGGAGACGCAGTGTATTGTATATCTAATAGTACTGAGGTTGAGTTATAATGAGCGTATTATAGCATGGACCGACAAAGATTGTATAATAGTGTGTAAAACTATCGCGCAGCTATAATAACTCGTTCTTCGTCGTATGATATTTCAAATGGTATAACTTCATTATACCACGAATGCAATGGCAGGTTTATACCACCGAGCCACCAATTGGGTAGGTAGGTTAGGTAACTGATGATGTTATTCTCGTTCTTGTTGGTCTTTGATAAGTTTTTTGTAAATCTATAAAGGTTACTAAAGTATGTTTTTAAAAAGAAAATGGCAATAAAGGTAATTTTTGAAATATTGTTGACACCGTTGACACCTTTGCGGGTATATTTTTTTATCCATCATATAATATATTCAATTCGTCGTCAATTTTCTTTGCAAATTGAAAAGGAAAAGTTAGCAACTGTAAGTAACGAAACCGAATAATACAGTATCCATCAGCAGCAGCAACCATGGGTGGCTGTTTGTCATGCAAGGATAAAAAGAAGAGGAACAACAGAAAGTCCTTATACTCCGCAGAAAATCAATCCGAGGGTCAAAAAGCTTTAAAAGAAATCGTTGAAACCGAGCGTGCCTTTGGCCAGGATTTAAAGTGCTTGGTGGACTACTATTTGGAGCCCCTACGCACGGAGGCTGTATTCTTTGACAACACTGATCTGATGCTCTTGAACTCTATCTGTCTTGATCTCGCCCAAATACAGGGAAAATTCCAGAAGACACTTGAGTCTCACACAGAGAACTTAAACGACCGTGGAACGGACTTATCCGACGTCATTTTCAACGTGGGAGATGACTTACTCATGAGCGTGAAGGACTTTGATATATTTGCCAAATACGTTGTGGCCATGTCTCGGGTTCAAAAGGTGATCGGGGACAAATCGGAGGGAAATACTAATGAGAACATTGTAAAGTTTTTGGAGAAACGGATGGAGTCCATACAATCTCAGTCGGACGAGCCAACTGCAGAACACTTTCTGAAGAACGAAAAGATTCTTACAATGGAATCTCTGTTGTTGAAGCCGTTTCAGAGAATGATGCTATACCCACTCCTTCTGGAACGACTTGAAAAAATTACCGAGGAGGGAACCAGTGACAGGGATCAAGTCTCCCAAGCAATTACATCCTTAAAAGCAGTGTGCACACAGATGAATGATGCATTGAAGAAAGACGAAGAAAATGGGGATGCGTATAAAACCTTGCTGAAAGAGTATGGAATAGCAGAGTACAGCCAGAAAAAATTATGAAACCGGATAGACTCTTCTACTAACATGTACACACATGTACCTTTCTCCATTGTCAATAAAAAGTATTTGTTTACACTTTATGAGCTAAAATTCTGACAATAAATGAAATACAAAATTGTTCGTGTAATATGGAAAAATCTGTCTAGTGTATGTGTATTACTCTTCTTCTTGTGGCTCCTCATCTTCGCCAGAAAGAATCCCATCCTCCTGATCTTCTGCAGAAAGAATCCCCTCCTCCTGATCTTCGGCAGAAAGAATCCCCTCCTCCTCATCTTCGTCGTCAATGTTAACTTCTTGCCCCTCATCGTCCTCCTCAATATCATCTGGAGCAGCAGTTTCCATCTGATTCAAGTGAGGAACATTATCATCATACAAATAGTCTTCTTCATCATCTTCTGCCGACAATGGGTCTGATTGTTCAACCATTTTTGTTTGTACACCCATCAGTTGTTGAGCGCCCAGTTCCGCATCGCTCAATTTGTTCGTCTTGGTCCCTGGGTCTTTCTTTTCGTCCATTCTGCTTTCCATTAACATTTTGCTGTACGCTTCAGCTGCACCTTTCTTATCTGGAAACGCGTTCACTCCTTGTCGTTTCTTTTCTTCTGCGAGCATATCAAAGAACTTCTTATCCACCAGAATATCGGGATTTTTGTAAGGATCGGGTTTCTTAGGAGCTGCTTGTTCGGTGATTCCTGTGTGTTTAGACTTTGTGGGAGGTTGTTTTGAAATTTGTTTTGACGAAGTATTGATAGTTTTAGAAATTGCAGTGGACGTTGATGAAGGACTCGTGGTGCGCATTTTTTCCATCCTATTCGCCAAGTGGTGTTCCCTTCTAGCTTCGCGATAAAACAATTGTCCAAGAGCGTCGTAATCGTTGTTATCAAATGAAGCTAAGAAAGGGCATACTTGCACTACGCGAATATCGCCATTTACTGTGCCTGCAGCAACAAGGCGTCCATTATATGAAGGACAGACGGTGCTAAGAGCCTCTTCGCAAATCTTCGTTGTTAAAATACTGCTGGAGCCTTGAGTAAGCAAATCCCAAAATTCTAAGCAGCCATCGATTCGACTACTAACCAAACAACAGGGTCTTCCCAACAACCATTGGCAATATGAGTAAAGGGATTCACTGGGAGAGGTCCACATTATTCCTGAGTCAAGTACATCTAGGAGCAGGCCAGAGAAAAAATCTTTTTGTATTGCATTTTTTGATGTCAAGAGATTATTACATATACACACATGCTTGCACTTGCACTTACCTTCAGAGTACACTCTTAAATGATAACCTCCACAACTCATAAAATAGCCTGGAAAAGCTGGGTTGCGTTGAATGGCGGTAACAGGGCCCCTATAAAGCAATAAATGAATATTATATAATATAATTAGAGATAAACTACTCTGGACTAACTCGATAATGCTAACGACTACACACTGATAAATACTACCTATGTGATTGATATACACTTAGGACTTGAAAAGTTTCATTTCGTGTCCCCATCCGAGCCTTCGAAGGTCTCTCACTCTTTATGGTTGACCGTCTTTCCATCAAAGACTTTTGACTTTCCATCAATCGTTTCTGATTTTCCATTAGATTTTTCTGGGAATTTGTCTGGCTCTGGGTAACTGTTATACTTTGAGCGGTAGTCTGGCGGTCCATTAAACTTTTCTGACTTTTCAGCAACCGCCTTTGACCTTCTAGTAGTCCCTTTTGACTTTGCAAACGCTGACTTTCAGTTGAAGAGGTTAAATCGGTCTGGCTACCAGTGGCACCTGTTTGATTTTCTGCCATCAGATTTTGACGATGTTGATCCATCACACTGCGCTGCTGTTCCATCAATTTCTTATGCGTTTCCATCAAATACCGCTGATGGTGCACGCTTTTCTGGCTCCGCATGAGACTCCTTTGACTTTCCAGTAAACTCGTTTGACTTTTCAGTAGATTTGACTGAGTTTCCAACAGTGTTGTCTGATCCTGTGACTCTTTCGTTCGTAAGAGTTTTTGTGAACTCTTTCGATACTTTTTTAAACCATTTCTTTGTGACGTAGTCGCAGAAGTAATCGGTGAGATAGTTGTAGGATCCTGCAATATGCCCATCAAAAATGTGTCTGCTCCAATGCCCTTGCCAAAAGGCACGACTTGTCCAAACTGTGTTCCTACAATGAATTTATTCTTGAAAATGCTGTCATATTCTAACACGGTTATTGGAACAGCTTGCTTCGGATCATTCCGGCCTATCTCTACATCTGCATATGCAGTATCTACTCTGGAGGACAAGTTTCTGTGCATAAAAAGTAACAATCTTTCAATTGGTATTTTTGTAATTTTCACTATCATGTCAAATAAAAGAGGTTAATAACATCTTTCGCTAAACATTTAAACATGTACTCACCGTTCATCCCACCAAATAATTCCACCATCCAATCCTGCAGAGAAAAATTCATGTGATCCTTTGCCAACATCTGTCCACCTAGCATTAGTACAAACGTCTTCATGGCTAGTTTCAAAACTAGAAATTATTTGCGGATTGGGTCCTACTCGATTGTCCCATGTGCACACTTGTCCAGTAAATAGAGCTCCACAAATACTGTGGACGTCCATGGGATGGTATTGTAGATCCACGATCTGTGCAGCAGACCTAACGATTCCCTCAGGTCGGGTTGGATTCTCCACTTCCCAGAAAAACGCTTCACATGAGTGTTCTCTGAATGTTGGGTCAAACTCGTAAGGACAATATGCGACTGCCATACGACCAGCGTTTCCAGGAGCAAACATTATTCGAGATACTGGTCGCTTTGCATGTGGAGTAGGACACTTGTACACCGTAACCACGCTGGCGTTTGGCTTTGTGTCTCGTTTTTGTTCAAATGGTCTTTTATTTAATGGCTCACATAGTCCCAACGTATTGTTATGTTTCACCAAATACTCTGCTTCTTTAGCAAGATTCGGCACAGCGTCGATGAAACTCTCTTCTCTCTGCAGCTTTCTTCGAGTTTTCTCTACGACATCGTGATCCCTCACGTTAATTTCTCTGGGCCAGCCGCCCTCCGTGTGAAGCACGGAAAAGTCCCTGTATTCGGCCCGACCGGTATTGTTAGTCAGATCTCGAAGGGCTTTCAATGTATCTTCAGACTTGTCAACAAAGCTTTTCTGCTGGAAAAGGGGATGGTACCGTGTCGTGTTTGCACGTAAACCGCAATGGATGCGGGGGCGATCCTCTAGAAATTGAGTCTGTTTGCCAAATGCTGACCGTAATTTAGTGTATTTGTAGTGTGTTTTAGTAAGATCCACAGATTTTTTCTCCGAATTTTCTTCTTCTTCAGCCTCATGATATATTGCGGTTGGAACCTCACTTCCAGTGGATTCGCGTCCGGCTCCAGAAGGTTGTGAGGTGGCTGCAGTCGTTGCTAACACAGCATTCCCAGTTCCTTGATCAGACTGTTCTACTTCCATTTTGTCGGAACTACAAGAGAACTGGTGGCATCAATACTTTGTGGTAACAATAAATGAAGTTGGTCACACGGCACCGATACTTCTGTTTCTCAAAAGTGAGAGTACGTGGTGTGGGTGTGAATATCTTTTGATGTTTTCGTAATAGATGTAAGAACAAATAGATAGGAAAAGGTCAGACAATATGAAAATAATCCATATTTGTTATGTCAGTACTTTATCGCCTTAGCGCAGCAACACAGCAAATTACCACGCAGAGTATAAAGTTTTTGTGGCGAGATTTGAATTAATTTGTCCAAAAATGTAAGTATCTATATCTATTGATACCTACTATGATAATTCATTAACATAGATGGTGCCACGCTATGTATTTTATTTTTAAAAGCGGTCCTCGATAAAAGAAAGATTTTTTTATTGACTACTGGCTGGTGTTCCTGTTCCCATGATGTTTTTCTGCAAATAAAAAGCAGTATAAAATACAGCGAGAAAGAAGTGGAAAGATAGAAAGGGATGAAAACAGCGTATTTTTCAATCTTACCGATAAGAAACAACAGCCAGTACATAATAAGTTGAAAAAATAAAATTGGTGGACCCTGCCTACAACGCTTGTTTCAACCTCTATATTCATTAAAGCTCATTGGATACCTCAGTATCAATCAGCGATTAGCTAATACTATGTTTGGTCGTAGGTATCCAATGGATTGTATATAAGTAACCGCCAGAGAATATACCGCCCCAATTTAAGCCTTTAAAACCTGTCAGTTTTGAGAGATAAGCCTTTTAATTATGTGCGTAAGGCGCCCG
>JAHZNE010002492.1:0-10191 GCA_027744055.1 Callyntrura sp. NNG-2020 | reverse complement strand
AAATTCCATATTTTATTGTAACTCCGTTCAGAAGTTATGCCAGCATTAAATTTGTAGCCCGACTTTCCACGAATGCTTTACATCAAAGGGGTAAGCTACTACACTGACTTCTCCGTCAAGCCACACAGGTTTGCACGGTCACCTTTATTTTGCAAGTAAATGCGAATTTGCACAGAAATTCTTTAATTGAGCAAATTATTAAATTTAAAATGGCGACATTATTAAATTGAAAAACGCTATTATCAAATAGCCATGAAAATTTTAAATTCCAAGCAATTAAATGATTATTGAATTAAATATCATATATAACATTTCAAAAACGTTGTGCTAATTTCCATGTTCTTGTCTTAAATCAGTATTTAACTTCAGAGGAACATTCACGGCATTAAACCCACATGATTACCACGTCCAGATAATCATTTAGTAAACTCTGTCCTGTATAAAAGTAAATATGCTTATGTTGTTGAACATATTGCACGTTCTTTGAAACATGTTCGAACCAGTTAATTATATCTTACTCTTTTATTTATTTATTCTTGCTACACATTTAGTGGTCAATAACGTTGTTGGTGCTACTTTGCCTTGCTTCGGTAAATGATTGTATTGACTAAATACACGGAAGTGTTGCGTTTTTTAAATTTTATTTATTATACGGTTCACAACAGAGCCAGAAAAGGAATAATAATAATAATTATGCTCACGACAAAGCCACTTAGCATTATATTAATTGCAATTAACTAACGGTTCACAAAACTAGCTAACTACGATTTTTTTCTCAATTAACAATTTCTCCTCTCTCCTTCAATTTCATATTAAACTTCCGTTTGACCTTACAAATAAGCCAAATATGGGAAATTTGTCCTCCACATTCTCTCGGTTCCGAATTCTGTACATGGACTCAACATCAACCTTTTAATTCTTCATAAAACCTCGTAAAACTTATATATATCAAGCAACATTACATTAGCTAATTATCTAAGTACTAGTTTAACATAGTTTGCAAATGGTGAAAATTCCATCTCTACTACAACAAAGTTACTCACGTCACTCGAGAAATTCATGCATAGCCATGAAGACATTTACAGTGTATCCCAACATTGAATCAAAGTAGTTCACCTTCACCTGCTCATTCACAATACCCACATCTCCGAGAGGAAACGCGAGCGGTTTCAAACTCCGAATTACTCGAGTCATCCTAATCCTATCAGAACGGAGACCCACTTCTTCCGCCCACTGCCGTAAAGTAATTTTCGACGCCGTATTCACCGAGCAGCACAAACTAATGATGAAGTAGAGACAAAAAATGCCCAGTGCAGCCTTGCAGACGCTTGCTAGCAGAAAAACATGGCTATGAAGAAACAAACCGAGGTAAACGCCGATTAGACTGATTTCCAGGACTGAGCCGCCTATCGTCAAGAAACTGGCAATCCCTATTTTGGTGCATTGGTGTAAACTGTTTAAGTATAGGTTCATCTGTTGATATAAAGATGTTGCGGCGCCGGAGGCACGACGCTGATGTAAACTGTTGTTCAAATTAATAAACGCGGCGAAAGATGTGAAGAGGAGGATGATCAAGGTGCGTACAGTGACCAGGGCTAGCTGAATGAAAGGAAGCTGAATGGCATATCGGAAAAGGACAACGACAGGGTTATGAATCCAAGCCGCGAACGCTGCTATGAACTGTGGTACGATACTCGGCACAGGAAAACCTGGAAGAATGGCGAAAAAGTGATCGAACGCAATAATGAAAATGTAGACGGGATCCCAATTAAGTAGCACAGCAGCAAATAGTATGCCATTAAATAATACTGTGATGAACACGCAAAATGAAAGGACGAGAGGTCCCAATTTGTTCAATTGAGAATCAGATTTACGTGTGGGTCGATATTGCAAGATATGTGAACCATCCTTCAAAGTGTTCAACCATTTTGCCTCCGTTTTATTACACCAATTGGAGCATTCGACAATGAGGGACAACTCGAGAGAGAAACAACTTTGTATTGTCATTGAACCAATGAATATTGTCGAGGCAATAATGTTTCCAAAAATATGTTCGTTTTGAAAAAGAGTTCCGTGGTAGTAGTATGACAGGCAAAATGTGACGAAAAGGAAGATAAGCGCTATAATTTGAACCGCGATAAACATTCCGGTTCTCAAGGGAAGTCTGTGGGTATTTAGATGCCACGTCTGTTGGGCGGGCAGCCAACGAACTGGGTATTGGAAGGGTTCCCAATCGTTTAGCTTTTGATGAAGATGGATACTCCAGAGTGTTAGGGAGGACGGCATGGTCAATTAACGTTTCCACCTTTTTGTTCGGAAATGCAGTTGAAATGAAATGCGACTTTCAAATGACAGAAACGGACGGTTAGATATACGGATGGCTCGTAGTAGATAAATGCATAGAAAGCACAATAATAGATCTTTATCTTTTTTTAGAAATAATCTTTTTTAATTGCAGGAAAACTGCAATAGAGTATTTTTGAAACGGTTATGAAATTATTTTAAATGTATCATTTAAATTAATGACCTGGACACGGGAACTGCTAGGACCGTTAGTGGTAATATGCAGTTCTGGACAATGTAATTCGTAATCCTAAGGTAATATTTTTTGTAGGCATGCATAAATTTCTTTCAATTGGTACCTGTACTTTTTTAACAGAATGTTTGTAAACAAGTGTTTCGGAATCCCAGGTTTTAGGCAACGTTGAAGAGTACATTTAAGTTATGGGAGGATGAAAAACCTTATTTACTATAGTATAACTTAAAATTACAGCGCCATTTTGTACTCAGAGGAAAATATTCGGAAAGAAAAACCCAACTATGTACTATAACTAGGATGCATACTAATGCCTAATACTAATTGAATTAAAATGATTTTTCTTTACATGTATTGTTATAAATTTATTTTCAAATGTTGCATATTCTGCGTAGGTACATTTATACCTTTTAGTTGGATGTTGGCTTTCAACTCTCACCAGCAATGGTTTCCTTTTAAAAAAATTCTGTTCTACGTTCAACTCAATTATTCTCATTTACGAATGGTTGGTAATGTAATTTCAGTATTATGCTGTAAACTTTTAGTTACAGACTTCCTGTGTTTTGTGCAATATTATTCTAATTGTTTACGTCTAGTTAATTCATTTTGTTTCGAATATTGTGAACACGATTAGTGTTTGTTATAAAATGACCAGAAAGGAAAACTTGGGGAACAAAATTTGAGTAATCGTCGTATTTAGGTTAGACCAGTATGTAAGAATATCGTTAAACATTCATAATTTATAAATTTTTTAAACCGGTGAGCTGCATCTAGCTTTGTATATTGCAATGATTATACATAACCTTATCATTTACACACTTCCTACAGAATCAAGTATTTTTGTATGTGATAACATATGGTTATATAAAACTTTTTCGGCTAATTTTTACAAACCATTAAAGTAATTACTAAACTATTAAAGGTATCTATGTATATGTAGGCAAAAAATTATAATTTATATACAATCTAAAAAACTAGAACCAGAGATATAATTAATCATTGAAACGTATTTAGTAGACAATTGTAAAAATCAAACAATTAAATGATTGAAAAGTAAGGCAAGCTGTACTCTATATATCAACGAAATTAAAGCCACTTTTTTCAAGATGATTTGCTGCTACCGATACAGGATTTTACTGTTACATTAAATCTGACATTGATACGCTGAATTGCTTGTCATTAAAATATGGAGATCTCCTTCCACAAACTTGCATCCTAACGTAAGTATATTTTCATTGTTTGCAGCATCCAGTAGAAGCCTTGTCGGTCAGGTCAACTTTAATTGCATTTTGTCGAACCAGGTAAAAGATAGATCTTGCACTGCCTGCAAGCTCAATTAAGACGAATCTTCTCTTGTCAGCCATGATTTGTTGTAAGCATGCTATAATACACACATGAATTCGCAATCGAAACACAGAGTTTAAGAGGTTGTCCCAGAAGTTCCATTTCGTGACTGTTTATAACGTATTTATATTTTCGTCGAAGGTTTTAATTATAATCGCATGGGTTAAAGTACTTCTATTTTACCTTGAGCCATTTGTTAACGTGCAGGTCGGAATTGCAGGACACGACAGGAAGACAAAACGGACTGTGATTACGAATGTATGCAATACTAATGACTACCACGTAGAAATGGCGTTTTATATGATTCCAATGCAATGAAATTAGCTGAATCACGTATTACTATTTTTGAAGATTTAATAACTAAATTTGACGGCGGGATCGTGCTGGTGGCACGAACCAATTATTTCGTTTGTGTAAGATGTTTATTAAAGCTGTCATGGAAAACGTATTAAACGTAAAAATTATTTTAAGTTCAATATAACCAACAACAATAAATTTACAGAGTAAGCTAACATGGGCTAACGTTTGGTTTCAGCTAAAATTAAATTCATAAAAATGAAATTATAGATATAATGGGCCATTAAAACGCTATTTAGAACTTGTAAAAAGTGCAGTATATGTTTTTTGCATGTTGAATACTTCGTACGTAGGACTAATAATACTGACAAATTTGCATGTCGTTATGTGGCCTAATAAATGTTCAAAATATTTTCAAAGTTTTCACAACTTTTGCGAAATGGTTAATTTTATAATACTCCGTCATTGAAACATTAAGGTAGAAAAATGGTGCAACTAATATGTGCCAAATTTATTTTAAGTTTTATTTTAGAATTTATATTTCGGTGTCTAATAGTTGTTATAAATCAAGTATTGAGTATATTACTGCAGTGTTTCTGAACAATGAGTTTAAATGGTACTTATAAAACATGTTTATATCTACTTTATGCCAGTGCTAGGGTCCAGAGTCGCTTATTTGTATCTAAGTATTCCTTAGCGGTACCCCTGGAACCCCTTATGTCAAGTCAAAATTTCTGTCCCAGTATGCATGAGACTATATTTAGATCACCATACCCCAACTGATAATTATCAGTAAAGCTACACATTCTGAAAATTGACATGCTACTCCATAAATTCGCTCATAGCCATAATGACATTGGCGGTGTTATCCAAGAGTGAATCAAAAAAGTTCCCTTTTAGCTCGTCATTTACAATGCCCACTTCCCCGACGGGAAATGCCAGTGGTTTGTAACTTCTTATGACTCGACTCATGACACTTTTATCCCGACGAAGACCAATCTCTTCCTTCCATCGACGTAAGATGTTTTGTGAGGCGTTATTTACTGAGCAGCAAAAGCTAATGATTATATATACAGTACTTACGCATAGCATGGAGATGCCGACACCTGTCAATACAAGAACACGGCTATGAAGAATTATGCCAAGATAGATGCTGACGACCCCAACTTCAATGATTAGGGTACCTATCGTCAGTGTGCCCGCCGTCCCTATTTCTGAGAACTGGTGTAGTCGTTTCATGTATATGGTCAACTGTTGATACAATGACATTGCGGCAGAGGTAGCTCTTTGGTGAGGCCATATTTTGTTTAAATTAATAAACGAGATGAGTGTTGTGAACCCCATGATAAATAGGGTGCGGAACGTGACGAGTGGCAGTTGGGCCCAAAGAAGCTGAAGAAGGAAGCGGATTAGGATACCGATTGGGTGATGCATCCAAACTGCGATGACTTCTATGCTTCTGAAGGCGATGGTCTGGAAAGCGACCTCTGCTGGTATGGGCCACAATGTCAGCGAATGATCAACCAGCAGTACTGAGAGGTAGAGGGGGTCCCACTTTAATAGCATCAAGATCACTATTGAGACTGTGTTTGCAACTGTCATGAATATACAAAACAGGATAATTAGAAGTCCAAATGCATCCAGTTCGGAATCAGACTCAACCTGTGGACTATCTTCCTCGTCGAGAGGGTCTCGGTCTACTGATGCTTTCCCATTTTGCCACCATTTTTCCTCCATTTCATTGAACCAGTTGGCGCACTGGACAACGAGCGGGAATTCGAGATAGACGCACATCTGCATCGCGATTGATGTCGATAAGGTAGTCACCCAAACCATGCCCACAAACAGTTGTTCCATCCGAAGCTGCTTTTGGCGGAAGAGATACGTCATGCCGAAAGTGCCTACGAGTATTCCAATAGCTATAATTTGACCAGCTATCAGCGCCCCGATTCTGTAGGAAAGTTTGTGAGTGTTCAGATGCCACTTCTTGGCGTAAGGCAGCCAAGTCACGGGATATTGGAAAGGTTCCAAGTTGTTTAACTTTTGATGAAGGTTGATACCCCAGACAGCTAAGGTGGACGGCATGATTTCTATAAGTCGGAGCTCTTCTACAACGTGTGATATCTGCCCAAATTGTGAGTGTGTGAGCTTAAGCTTCAAATGACGAACAGGTCGATCTGGTACACGTAGGGATTGTGGTATTTAAATTTATGAATTTAATAGCTTAGAATTGAACATCAGCTTCCATGTCGAAATATTTTTAAAACAGTTGTGGAATTGCTTTAATAGCTTTACTGCAAAAAAGATTAATGTATAGAGCTGGGTAAGGGAAGTGTTTCGACTGTTAGACTGGAGTAAAAGTAGAAGGTATATGCCAAAAATATAGTGCCAAGGAGATATCGGTTAACGTAATTTTCTGGTCATATGGTACTGTACATATGTGGATATGGAAATCAGCAGGATTATTCCATTTTTATAAGCAAAGATGGAATGACTTTTTGTAAGCATAATCTAATTACCTAATATAATTACCCATAAATAATTACATATGTCAATATTGCACACAAATAAAAGAAAGTGCAGATTGCGTACATTTCGGAGCATTTAATAGTAGTGTAATTGTACTTTTGTGTACTGGTGTACTGGTCATACTAGTATACGGAGGACACTAGATACTGTCAAACGGTTGATGTACCAATAATCTGGCATATTTTCGTGAATGCATATGCATATTTTAATGTACGATATTGCCAAAAACTATCATCCACCATGGCTCCCATGTGATTAAATTAACTTTACTTGTGAAATTGGATAATTTAAAACACGACTATGTCGAAATGGTTTTTAACTACAGGCGTTTAGAAATAAAAAAAACTGATATATTTTGTATAATGTTACTGGAACACTGCAAAATTATAAAGACAATGCGGTAAATTCATCTGAAACTGTGTTTGGTATTTAAATTGTCCTTGGCGATTTATGAAACTTAATTTATTAGCTATCAGTCATATAGACAGAGTATTTAATGGAAGCTAATATATAGTCATTACCCTCCATGAACATCATGACAGTTGACATGAAATCAGCATTGCAATTAATTTTTTTACATTGCAGCTAAATTAAATTGATTTAAAAAACATACAGACAATAAGAAATGAACATTATTAAAATTGTACAGTTTGTAACTTTTAGCAGCATATAAGTTGCAGGGGCTGCTATCTTTGGAGTTCCCGACTCGACCCGACAGCTCATACTAGAATAGTCAAATACTTACCGTATATCCATCTGTGAAGTTCTCATTTGAACACTACTCTTGTAGGCACCTTCGTAGGACCTAATCTTACTCAAAATTGATCCTACTGCCAGGTAAAATGTGAAGAGGTGGAGTAAAGCTCTCGTGTTGTCCGTGCCACAAGGGTGTGGTAGTGGGGGATGCCGAGTCATGACAGCAAATTACGAAAACGACAAAATTTGTCTTTAAATTTATTTTTGTGAATGTATGAGCAAAACTTTTCAGATCTGATTATAACGTTTTGAGCAGTTAAAGTGCATTCACATTGGGTGATCTCTATACAATCCGAACAGCTCCAATTTGTCGCTGTCAAAAGATTCAATTAAATAAATATGCAAATGAGATGGATGAGACCGCACACTATGCACAGAGAGAAAGGGAGGTGTAATGTATTTTATAGATGGTTCATCCGTTCCGAAAGGTGCTAGTGGCTGGTGGTACAGCCCCACCAAGAAATAATTGCTAGGGACTCTATTCAAGATGGACACACTGTATATTGCGATGTCATGAAACGAAATATATGAAATTCTGATAAAATTAACGGTTTATTATTTTAAATGCGTATTTGATCCCCCCTGCCTAAATTGGACATTGATCGCTACTCACACTACAAAACTTATTACGGCAAAGTTGCGGCAATCATTTCATAAGAAGTCCTAGACTTTTATTTTCTAGTTGCGTTTAGTACTAAAGGGGTTTGTTTGCCTAATCTCTCATAATGAAAATATACATATGATAAATATGAAGTAGTACAGCGCTCATAAACTTGGATTGATTGCTACTTTTTTAATTTTTTTCTTATTTTTATTTAAAACCTGTAATAATTAATAATAATTGCAATAACAACGATATTATTTTAGTATTGGCTTGACTTTGCTTGTCTTGCTTCAAAAGACAAATCGCGAATTATATTGTTTTGTGCTCATTGTTATTTTTAGTATGAAAATAATAAACAAATCTATGAGAACTGCAAGGCATTAATCAAGATAATATTAATATCAATTTTGAATAGTTATATAGTTTGGAAATATTTAATACTTCATTAAAAGTTCTCCCATAATACAGTTACATCATTTTTTTGAATATTCACAAAGTATAACATATGTTATATAAAAGGGCGTTCTTGCATCTCACTTTGGCATCGAAGAGGTTCTTATCACAGGATCGAAGGGTTAATTGATTCTTAGTGATTTCAACACGACAAGACATGCAGTAATTTTCTATTTAAGCCTTATCTTTATTTAACTGAATAATTAAATAACTACAATTGATCAAACGACCACAAAATCAATATTTGTCTCAAGGACACAAGACATGTGTTGAACAGCACGACTGAATACAATGAAGAACAAGAAGGTTCTGGTGGTGGCGTGCTTTTCCCAATACAAAAAATACACTTTTTCTCAGGTGTAAAACTTCACATCTTCAACAACAGGACATTTTACAACACCACTACCAAATAGAAAACAAACATTCTTAAACAAAAAAGTATACAATTTCGTGACAATATCAACAATGTATAGTTCCTAATAAAGTGTGCTATATTTTGGGTGTATGGGTATCAAGTTACTACATACTCTAGACTCTAGACGTACATATATGTTCATGTATAGTTTAATTTACGTAAAGTATAATAATGTGTCAACATTTAAGCTTAAAGTATTGCGTACAAATTCCGACAAAACATGTTTAAACGTTTATAAAGTTACTTCAGTTGGTTGCTCCTATTCGATTAAGTCAACATTTTTATTTAAATTTGATAATTTAAAATTACATATGAATGTTCCCCAACGATTTATTATGTTGTAGTTAACACATTTATGTCATATTTAAGTATTAATATTGCCTTGCATATACAAATATGCTGTACTCGGATAGCTGTGCAATAGAGTGTTGATTTGTTGTTATGTTGTAGCGTGCAGTAGGGATGTTAAGGCAATAGACAAGGGCATCGAAAGCAATTGCCATTTAGACTATTGGTAAATATATTAACACCACACCTCCTTCAGGGTATATTTCGTAGTCTTAATCTTAAGCATAGCACAGCATGGGTACATCAATCTATATACCAGACATGTATTTACCGTTTGGTGAGATCGAGCTCGGATAACTTAGCGCCAACGTATATTGTGAAACCTCGAGCTTACACGATTAATTCCTGCATTGCGATGAGGACATTGGCGCTACTTTCCAACATGGAATTGAAGTAGTTCACTTTCATTTCCTCATTTACAATACCCACACTCCCGAGAGGAAGTGCGAGCGGCTTGTAACTTTCAATTACTCGAATCCTCCAACGCCTCTCCGAACAGAGTCCAACTTCTTCCGTCCACTTGCGTAAAGTATTTCGCGAGACGGTGTTCACCGAGCAGCATAAGTTAATGACCACAAAGACCGTGCATGTCGTAAGGAAGGTGATACTTTACAAAAGCCAGCATTACAAAAGGATTGTGGAGATACACACCTATGTATATGCCGACCAGACTGGCTTCAATGATTAAGCTGCCAGTCGTTAGGCAGATGGCATTCCCCATTTTGACACACTGATGCAGACTGTTTAAGTAGATGTTCAGCTGCCGGTAGACGGATATGACAGCTCTGGTAGCGTGTCGACGATGTAACATTTTGTTCAAATTAAACTCAGACTATAAAAGTTATGAACGCATTCAATTTTTTATAGAAATTGGATTTACGACACAGTAGGAAATCTTCATTAGCTTTC
>JAHZNE010002491.1:0-27158 GCA_027744055.1 Callyntrura sp. NNG-2020 | reverse complement strand
GGCTGGCTGCTGGTGGTTACAATCTGCTCCTTTTTTCTGGCACATTTGCATCCTGCTTGAAATGTCATATTATCTTGTTGGGTGAAATATGAAATTCTTACGTCAAGTTCGAAGTCCAAGTGACTTGAACGCTGAGAGTATAGTAGAAACCCCCCACAGCAACAAAACTGTATACTACACACACAAAACTTATAGCTTGCCTTATCATCACCTATCATTCATTCATGTTAAGCCAATGAACGGGAACGGAATGGCCTTTGTATCTTGGCGTCACGTGCCATTTAGCGGCATGGTAGTGTTTACTATGTAGCAAAATGTTGCTGTGTGTATGCCTTACCCATTTGTATATATTCCCTTCTTAAATGATTGTTTAGACAGGAAATAATTATTGACTGTTGACTCCATATGTATCCTCACAGAACATATACCCCAAGAGCTGTGTTGTCGATTACGATGACATAACCCTAACCATGTATACTTGTAGAGAACCTATCCTGTCGCGTTAATCATAGTTGACACAAAGCTACTTTTTTGACGAGTTGACATCAAGGTGGGCACGCATATCAAGTTGTAAATTTGAGTTCACAAATTCATAACAATGAGTCAGTGTAAAGAGCAAAGTCCAAACGAGCAGTTTATCCAATGAATGGTAAAATGGTCATCATCGCGGCTTTTCATGGTTCTCTATTAGAGCCATCCATTGGTTTAACCGCCAATAAAGCTATAAATAAATCTCAGTGGATAAAGATATACTGTGCATACCACTCCAAATCTTTTTCGGATCGGGGAGATCTTGCACCTTCTATTTCTAAATTGTTCGAAAACTTTTTAAGACAGGCAGTGAGTGAATGCATGAAAGCAACCAACATAATCAACCTGCACCAGACGAAATGGACTCCACGTCGCCAGTTAGGAAAAGTGGCAGAACAGCACAGAGATAATGTATAACAGTTTATATTTAAAATCGCCAACTCATCAACATGATTTACCAAGAAGATCATGCATAAATATGCCAGACTCGGCCAGTTAAAACTTACATAATCTCTCTTTATCTCTCATTACTTTCCCTTGGTTGTGACTTGTGACATTTTCTCCTTACTTAGAGTTCTGAGTTGTCAATCCATCTCCGTTTATGGAATATTTTCCCCCATTTTCCACTTGCAGGGCAAAAGGTTGACCTAGATAATGAATGATGTTGGCTATATTATGGGTCAGTCATGATTCCTTTCGTCTACTCCAGCAGACTTGAGTGACCACCATGCATTTTTCACATGGTACAGTCATGTTCCTCCAGTGTGATGATGATGATGATGATGATAACGAGTGATTTTTTTGTTCCGGATCTTGTTCCAACTCACATTACACATTTGTGGTAGCTGCTACGAGGTGAAGGCGATAAGATACCTAAGATGTTCATCTTTTGATGTTTTAAAGTTTGAACTGAGGATAAAAATCAAAAGTTCACCTTTTCGACCATACAATCTTTGAGGCTGGCTTAATTATTTTTATCTTTCCGTTGGGTGTTCACTATTCTGATACTGACAGATACCCTAGTCAGGTTCAAAACGTGTAAGCGTGCAAGCCACCGGTTTTTCTGTGGTTGGGAAACGTGAAATGTATGCAAATTGAAACTGAATACGCGAATGTGAATCCTTGCAAGGTGTGGAAGAGGCTACAACAACACATTAGCAATAGCTATCATTGTAACAGCTAATAATTCTAAAATAACAGGAGCCACGAAAATGGCAGTGTAATTAAAAGTATAAATCATTTCTGTATTTATTCTAGGGTTTGTTTTTAATTGATGTTTATGAGGGATGATGCATTTTTTTAGCAGGTATCGAAAATCAAAAAACCAGTTTTATTTGATGGACTCCTCAAAAACAATGTAACTTGCCACATTATCATGCATAAAAATGCCAAATACAAAAAACCATATAAACCCGTCACGTCAAATAGAACGAAGCAATGCAAACAGATAGAAGCTGCGAAAAATGTAATAAATCAAGTTCATTGGAATGGGGTACTAACCATTATTGGGCAATATACGACTACGCGAAGGATGGTGATAGAAGCGATTTTGGGCCTATTAATCTGCCATACCTGTTGTGTGGAAGGAAACATTTTAAAGTGCATTGATCCTTCTACCAAGAGGGTTCTATGCAGTCTGGTCTGTCATAAATGCCTTGTCCCTTTTCGTCCTTGAAATTTTCTGTCGACAATCCCACTTTCATTTTAGTTGGTATCTTAACGGCACGAAGCATGCAAATTAACCCCACGTTTTGGAAGGTAGAAGAAATTAATTGGAATGCTCTCCCATATCCGAAATAAAAAAAGTTTAAAAATCTTAACACAACTTGCCTACCACTTACATTTGCCAGTTCACCCGTATCCCCGTATCAGCCATTACATAAAGGCATATCAGCTTGCTGCTTTACTTTGCTCCTCGACATTGTGCCTGTTGCTGTCGTCATTCCTGCTGCTGCTGCTGCTACGAGGAAAATATTCTTTCTTGGATCAGGCTCCTTTAACTGAACTTGAGGAGAAGTTGCCAAGCAAGCCTGCTCACTTTTTTAAATTCATAAAAAACGTTGAATCGCAAGCAAACATGCCAGATATGCCATGCCAGCCCGATTGCTACACAGTTGTGCGTGGTGGAGTGAAATGCTATCTTTGCAGCCCCAACAAAAAGACTACTACAGAGAAACATGACTGCACATCTTCATGTATAAAACGAGCATGCTTTAGTCTCCGTCAGTATAGTGCTGTTGTGTAAGTACCACTGGCAATTTTAACACACGTTGTTTGTTACTCCACCGATGGAACTACTACTTGTGGTCGGTGATGATAGTGATGATGATGATGATGCGCTCTCAGTTTTCTGTCTATATTCTGTTCGTCTCTGCAATAATAGTTTTAACCAGTTTTCTTCGCCTGTTGTGTGCGGCGATGCCTAAGTCAAATTCATATCATCATTACCATCATCATCATCATCAGCATCATCGTCATTACTTGCTCGGTCATGTTACCACCACCAATAACACATGCGATCTCATGCCACGTTGAAAAATAATAGAGGTGAAGTTGAAGTTACTTTTTTACTGGCTGCGATATGCGATGCGACATGCTTTACCACAACATAGCACAAGGGAATCCCAAAATGAAATGCAGGAGGAGGCAATAATAAGTGGTATGGTAAAAATGAATGTTGCATTTCTTAAATGTGTAAGCGGTTTAAAAGTGCTTTTTTAGTCTATCACATTATTTTCCCTATTCGTATAATCGTGTATAGTTGCTGGTATAAAGTCAATAAATGATGCATCCAGCCAGCCGAATATCATCATCATCATCAGCAGCAGCAGCAGTCATCATCAGAAAAGAACAACCAGCATCCATATTATACTACATTCATCAGCATCACCGTTTACATAGTTAGTTGCACAGATATGCCCCATTATTTTTTTAAATATCCGTCCCGTACCGTCTGCTTTAGGGAGAGAGAGAGGAGCTGTAATTACGACTATTACGTTAATGCTTCAAGTGCTGCATGCCCATCATCTGTTTGGTTATCCTGTATAGATTTTTCAAAAATTACATAAACAAGTACGTATATTCGAGTTGACAATAATTTTTGCACACACACGGGGTTTCTCCATACACTGTTGTATGTGCAGATTATTTTATTCGTCATATCAGCATCTTCACATTTTTCATTTTTGCTATAAGCTTAAAGTGTAGATATTAGTGTTATCATCGTTTTCCTGCCAAACCTGCTCATTACGGAGAAAAATTGTGTATCTGTTTAATATATTTAGAGCAGTTCCAGCTTTCCAGTTAATAATAATTATTATTTCGTCACAATAAACTCGCGCATCTATCTCTCGGCGAAAGTAAACAGTACGACTATTCAAATTCCAAAGTCCTAAAACTACACACCGGAATCAAAGGTCAGTTATACAATTTGAGTCTTCAAATAGTGCATGCATGGAGCGAAGCTGCGATTGTGAGGAGCAACTCCTATTGGCTGGAAATGGGCATTGCCCATGGTGGTGCAGATAAGATTCAACAGGAAAACCATTGGAACACTTGATATTTAAAGACTTTCCTGACACAACTTTTGTTTAGTAAACAATATTTATTGCGAATAATAATTACTGTGCGCGTGTGTTTGGTACAAGTCTGGGATAACAAACTGTGTGGAGTTAACCACGACGCCGTCATCGTCGTCGTGTAGAGGCCAAGAAGCAAACAAAACACCACCAGACATAATGGCTCAACCGCTGGGATAGTGTATCCAGCGTGGACGACAAGATCTGAATTATATTTCAAGTGACAAATCTGCGGTTTCTTTCTTTATTTTTGGTCAGACAAGCGTTTGCTAAAATTGTTAGTGTTAAATTTAGCATAATACCTACGCACCACCTTCGTACTTCTTGTGCGGCGACTAACCACAACACCAAACGTATTGATGGGACTGATTTTGTGAAACATCCAAAAGTGAACTTTTTAGCGGGGGTGAAAATTACCGTTTTTTAATCAGAGTCAGCTATAATTTTATCAGATGAACCCAATCGTCACTTTGCCGCTCGGTTAAATATTAAGTGAACTTGGTATGAATGTCATCTTGACATTGACTCACACCCGACCCCTATCTATGCACACACCGCTTCCACTTTCAACCTTACCTTCCTGTGTACCATTGTAAAATTGCTCACGGTGGCGCTTCCATTTTAAAGGCAAGTGGTGCTGCTGCACTGCTGAAAAATATCTCTCTAGTCTAAAATAAGTAGTGACAAGAAAACACAGGATAGCTATATATATAACCACGAAGCACGTGATATTTATAGATCATCGCACACTTTTTACCGTGTCTACTTTTTTGCACATGAAATGAAATGCGGCCATCCATTTTACTTGCAAAAGGATGAACAATTTTTTTTGCACAGCTTGCAATACTATTCTACCAGCAACGTGCGCTTCTATATAGCTTGTCGGTATGCATCGGGCATGGTAGATTATAAATTCTTTTTCAACATCCTCCTTTGTGCAATTGTGAGTGTTCAGCTCCCCCAAAGTCTGGACAGGGTTGTCATCATTCCAACTTACGAACGACGAGCTATTCAGGCTAATTTGCTTTTAGCTCGCCGCTCCTGCAATCGCAACACCTCTCTTTGCGAGTGTTCCAGTGGTGACCTCCAAAAACTCTCTGTACAGAGGATTCCTACCTGAAACCGAGTGTGCTTGTTGTTTACCCAAACAAAAACGTACCTGCCAACATACCACGATGTACACGCAATTTTTGTGATTATGTAACTGTCGGTGCCTATATAAATTAAGCAACAGATTGATTGAGCAAGTGCTGCTGAGCAGAGTAAAATATATTTTCTTTGATTCCCTTTCCGCTGAATAAGACGTGTACAAACAGTGCGGCGTGTGATACCCCAGTTGGAAATGGGAACACCTTTCGTCAAGGACAAAACTGAAATTCCCTTTTTATCTCCACTTTCCGAAAAAGTTCTGAAAAAAGAAAGTCGTAGGAAGGTAAAGCCCCATTTTTTCCACTTGTGTGTGTTTCCGAGCTTTGTCAGCCCCACACAACTTTACTCGGCTACCTACGTATAAACTTGTACATGGCTTTTAAGACATGTGCTCCGTAGGTACATTATAGGTATACACGTGAACAACAAAGGGAAACCCGTGCAACTCATCGTCACTTTTGTCGATAATAGCAAACGGCAAACTGTATAGAATAAATTCCCTACTTTTTACGTTAATGCCTCTCCGCATTTTTTCTTCAAGTGGAACGACAAACAACGCCGGGAATTGAGGGAGAAAGCAAACTTTTTTCTTTCTTAATAACTGCCCGATGTTCCCATTCGGTGTCTTTCATCATCGCCAACTGTACACATCGCATTGCGCGTCAGTAAGCCCTCATCACGAAGTGATTGCGTGAACAAAGTAAATTTCCATGCCTTTATACAACCGGAGAGTGTGCTTTCTCTCAAGCTTCACGTAATAGTAAAGTCCGTTCTGCTCCTCCAAAGACACGTCTGTCGCCGCCTTCTGGTTTTGTGTGTTGAAACTGTATTTTTTTTTATCCTGTCTTCTTCTTTTTTTTTATCTGTTTTATTGTTGTTGTTTTTGGTGGAATTTCCCAGAAACGAATTAACAAGTAAATTGATGTTTTTACAAAACATCCTTGGTAAAAATAGAGATTGTCCCCTTTAAAGCATGGAACCACCCAGTTTCCGGCATGTCAAGCTGGCTCAACATCATCATCATCAGTCCCACCAGCAACATCCCTCTCACCCACACAATTCTCCAGAAACGACCACTCTGTTGACAACGACAACTGAGCTCAGCGTATGCTCCTCGTCGGTTTCTGGAGAACACCATCATAATAACCACACAGCGAGTAGTATCTCTGCCGCAACCACTGGCATGCCATCAACGCCGCCACCCTCAGTGTCATATTGTGGAAGAAGTGACATTATTAATCATGATGGCAGCAGCAACAGTTCCGTTCCAAATGATTGTTCAAGTGGAAGGAGCAGCGCATCTTCGGCTCTCTTGGTTATCTCTGCCACAGCAGAAGGAAATATGGGCCAGCAAAGCCTGATAAGTGACTCAAGCACGACAAGCAGCCCCACATCTTCGGTAGGATTGACTGGCAAGAGATTATCGAATGGAAGTGGTGGTGCTAATCCAGTTTTTGTAGCGAGTGGTGATCCAAGTAAAAACAGTGGTGTTCCTGGTGGCGGTGAAAATAGTGGCAACTGTGGAAAGGCTGGAATTATTATTACCGCAGACGGCTCTCCTTGCATTCAACAAGCAACAAGTACAGGTGTGGGGGTTACTTCCGTCATTGTGGAGAATTTCAGTTCGCTTGTAGTCACACAACAACAACAACAGCAGCAGCAGCAGCAACAACACCAGCAACACTCGCCATCCCCAAATAATCACAGCCTGTCACATACAACCAGTTTAGAAGGTAAGCTATATTTACCTTTAAACCCGCAGCAGTTCACATCTCGTTTGCTTGTACCGCTGGTCACCTCTTACATTTTTATAGACTGTCAGCGTGACAAGCAAGGTTTTTAGAGGTCATTTTGTGTGCATATCACCCAATTTACCAAAAATTTGACAAAAGTGAGTATTTTCACGTGCTTCATTTTTTGTGCATTCTGCCACGATTCATCCATCTTATTATTTACAATTTATGTAAGTTTTATTATCATTGACAGGGATTTGTTAATGTTGACCACAGCATATCGTAAAGTCAAAGTCACAACTATTGCTCCCTGTGCAATTTTTCCTGTCAAGAAACCAAAAGAAAGAAATGTCAGTTTGTTACTGGTGGTGCTTAAATACTTTGATTTTCAAGGAAATGCCCTCCAGTACAATCGAGAGAAAAATTTTCCATGCAGTTGCATCATAATTCTATTCATATCACATTATCATCATCATCATCATAATAATAAAAATAATGCTGACAATTAGTGCCAATGTACTGTCGTCATTCAGCAAAATCAGCCTTCAATATAGCAGACGAGGGGGGAGGCTATCAAAAAAAAGCCCAACGTTACATATCAAACTGTTATCAGTTGGATACAGATGATGTGTTAAAAAGAAAATATACGAATTCACACATCCCATTTTTTCTTCGTATTTCTATGCTACAAGCTTATTTAACTTTTTTTTTCATACAACTTGCACAGAGTGAGAGAAATATTAAATGTTTCAATTGAGCAGCACACACGTACAGCTCTACACAAGAGCTCAAAAGTATATTAAGTTAGCATCCTCAACACAACACTCACACACACATACTTTTACATTGCATGTGAGTGAGTGTGTGTGTGTGTGTCTGTTAAACGAGTCCGTTCCTTTTCCCCTTGTGTATAATGCAAGAATCATTCGGCCTCGGCGTGATAGGATAGTGATTGTTCGCGTGCATATGTGCACAAGTTTTTTAAACACAATTTTGAGCAATCCTATATACCTACATACAGCGAGATATACAACGACACGATTCAAGATGAGCAGTAATGGGGGAGAGCACATGTTTGCGTTTTTCTACACAAGATACCTTTTTCATGATGACGCTTTTACCACAAAAAAAAAATTGGTAGCCAATATTACATATTTTTGCATATTTCTCACCACTACTCTCTCACGTTGACGTTCCCTTCCAGAAAAATGGGGCTGATTTGCTTTCATTATTTTTTTTATTGTTACAAAGGAAGATAAATGTAAAAAATAGTATGCCAGAGTCTTGTAAACGTTGAAAGGATGTATTTTTTGTTTACAGGAAGTTATCTTGAAAAATATGTATTTTTACATTTTGGTTATGTGGAAAATTGAGGTAATCAAAGGAGTCTACAGGAGATAGTTATGCAGTTTTTGTCACTATTTACCTTGTCGATGTTGAAATCGTTTGCTCATTCTTGTTCCACTACCTATAATAGAGGCGGATATATCTATAGAATACAAAAGAATGAAAACCGTCAAGAAATCTATTTTATGTGTAGCAAGTTTGATTTTTTTTTTCTACTAACGAGATGTATCCCTATAGCTTTTGTATTGTATCATCTCTTTTTATTCTGCACCGCAAAGCTGGTAACTTTTACTTTTAAAAATTTGTCTCGATTATGCATAGTTTGATAATTTATTAGATACATTTTAAAAGGTTGTGAAAATCAGGTCTACCACGATTAATAATAAATTATGTTGGTGAAACAAATTTGAGTGGCAAACTTGCAAGAGTCGTCAGAAGAGAGTGGGGGGTGTTGTATTGATGCTGCAGTTTGTGTGTGGGGGTATTCTGTTTGTAGCGCGTTACATTGACTTTATTTCGCAAGCTTTGGTTAAAAATATGTAATATGAAAAGCGTGGATAAATGGGGCTCTTTGTCCACAGGGATAATCGCACTTATTTAGTGATAATAAAAATTGATTGAGTGCTACTCAAAAAAGTGTATGACAACGACGATATGAAGACGCTTGATAGATTATGTACACACAGAGTCACACAAGCCACCTAGTAGAGTGTATGCTTATTTTATGGGATTGCTAACGAATTATCAGCATATGTATTGAAAAATTTGACTCGACGCATTTTTGCTACCGCTAATGTAATCATATAAACCAACAATTAGTTTAAGTCCAAAGTCCGGTCTTTCCCCGCAGTGGTACATGTCTGACCTTCAGGATCATAAGAACAAGTTGTGCGAATACCTAAGTAGACTGCAATTTTTGTCACTCACATAAACCACACATATCTGTTAGGTATGTTGTACATCTCAATAATAATTTCTTATAACCAAAGTTAACAATTTCGTGTTTTCTAGTTAAAATACCACGTTAAAAGTACAACGTTTTGTAGTGCGTTGTTAGATGACCACTTGCCGCCCTATCTGTTGACAGTTTCGTAATTCGAGTAACTTTGGCTGCAGGCAGCCTGTATAAAAAAATGCACAGTCATCTACAGTGGAATGCAACTCATTCGTATGCATCTCGATTCGTTTAATCTGTTCGTTTAATATTATCTCAAAAATTTAAGAATTATTATAGCTTGTAATTTGTAAGACACATCTGTTCAGTATTTACTGTTACGAGGATCAATATGGTCTATTTAATGGATGTACTCCTCTTTGAGAATTACTGGTAACCAAAATTTCATCAATGAATACCAAACGGGGGCTCACAATGGATGCATTGATTCTACACAAATTCTATGCATGTACCTCATACGTAACGGTTTTTTGGAATCTGAGTAAAATAATTTGAAAAAAAATAATACATTTATATAAATACATTTAATTATTGTAGATGCCTGTATCGTGTATGTATATTTGTTTCTCGTGCATGTTTTTCGTTTGTTTATTAAAGTAACATTATTGGTCGTCACAAGTATCAGAAGTGTGTTTCTGAGGAAGAAAAAAGACTTTTGAGTTCAGAAGAAACGGCACGAATCCAGATGATACTGCATGTCTTGACAAATAAGATAAGTAGGTATATGCATGTTACATATTATGCATATCTGCGTATACCTCCGTCGTTGCAGAGACTTATGCTGCCAAAGAAGGTTTTATATTTTTTATATTAAACTTTGATGCACGTTGTCATTGAATGATTGCCGTCACTTTGTAATCATTCTTGAAAGATGTCCTACGGCGGATTAAATCTTGACGTTACGAGTTACGAGAGTGCGCTATCCTCAACGGATTGAACGAGTCGACATTTTATAAATGCAGCGTAGCGTGCTGCTGTAAACCATTTACGAATGTTGAACTGAGATCGACAACTGTCAATATCACATCTTTTATTATTATTATTATTATATAGTTGTGGCGATACTTTGAATGGGCTCGTTTTAAGTAGACAAATCTATAAATAGCTCGGCGCTTCACGACACGCCATATATATTCGTGAAAAATGGGTAATAAATTTATAAATTAAATAGCGTCTTATCAGTACGCACTCTGACGACTAGCTACAACCAGAGCTAGCAGCTCTCTGGGGACTTCTCTCTCTCTCTCTCTCTCTCTCTTCTCTTGTGTATCTGTCATCACGTCGCGTCAGCACCAGTCATAGGAAAAACATTTGTTTTTTTTGTGGTTGAATAATCCATCTTTTGTTTGCAGCTTGTAAGACTGGAACATTCAACATTTTATTACACATATGCACACACAGACACACACACAAGCACACATAATTTTGTCATTAGCAAAATTTAGAAACATTTCTAAGTAATGAGTAATAATGACACACACACAGAGTGGAAGTCGTTTTGAGAAGGCACATGAAATGTGGTAAACATCTCAACACACACTAAATGGTGACATGCCTTCAATAATATTTGTAAGTACATGTGTACTTTATGCTCCACCGAAGAAACATATTACCAAGATAAAATAATAATAATAACTATCAATGTGCCGCTGAGTGTGCTTTGTGGAAGACAACTGATAAGGAGCAACAATAACAATAAAGCTCAAAAATGTTCTTTCACCCGAAATGCACTGATTTAGCCATATTTCTCTCAATAAAATGGGCGTCACAATGGTGGTTACTCCGTCGTGTGTACCATAATAATGCATTTTTTTAAATAATTTTTTTGGAAAATCCATATGGAAAGACGGACAAACAGAATTCTTAGATTAGCCTTTTTTATTTTAGGACACCTTATATAATAAGCTGTAATGAGTAATGACATAATAATTACATGCCGCACTGCCAACTGCCGAGCCTCCCGCACTGTCCACCGTCAACAGGAAGAAGTGTTGGTGTGTTATTTTGTCGTGTAAGCGTAAAGTGATTGGAGGAGGTTTTTGTGATGACTTGTGACTTTCATAATTTTGTTTTGTTTTACCGACTTCCACTGTAGCATTTGCGATATAAGCTGCAGATTGCTCGATATAGCTAGAAAGAAGAACAACAACCACTTCCTTGTCTTCTCCTGGAAGAGAGGCTTATGTTGCATCACACTACAAGAGTTGGTAAGGCCAACTTGGTATGTACGTAAGACTAATGGAGTCGCTAGAATGCACAATAATAACTCTTGTTTTTCTGCCTGACGGAGGCAAAAATGCGATGAAACCACAAGCAGATGAGTCAACGAAAATTAAACGCCAAAGAATTCTTGCTGTTCCAACTAATTCGTCAAGTAAAGTGTCCACCACCTTTTGTAGCAACATGTAAATGGACATGCAACGCGTTGGGTCACAGTTAATAGAGCTCTTGACTCCTTGTGGGAAGTAGCCCGAGCAAGAAACTTAGCTAGCTTTCTTCCAATTAATTGGATAATAATAAGTGGTGATATTGTGAATTCGGTCATTTTACTAATTCAGTTCAAATTGCATTTTAACCATCAATAAGGTAAACTATTTCACAAGTTATAAAAACTACCATTATCATTTTTCCTGTCCGCATCTATTGGTTGCATTGTCAGCATCAATTTAATTTAATTGTGTTGTATCCCAGTCCCAGTCACATTAAAGCTGGTGCTTCGCTTCCCTTGGAAAAATTATCATAATTCGTTAGGTTGGGATTTCATTGACAAATTGCCAAAAGGGACATTTTTTGAAGATGGTGCAATAAGTGATACGAGTACACAAAATCCATTTTGGATGTGAGTCAGTGTTAGACAAGACATGATATTATGCATGTCTTCTCCCCGTGGCTATAAAACATTTTTGTTTCTTCGAATTGTACGAGTCAGTTATTGAATTTAAACAGCTCACTGATCGTTTGATGAGGTTATTTTTCCAAAATTTTAAAGTTGAGCTCAACCTTATCGTAATTGTCCGATAAAGCACGCAACGATGAAGACTGCAAGGAGTAGTAAAGTGAAACGTTTCCGGAAGATTTCCTTTAGAACACACTCTGCTCACTAGTTTCCTACCAGTTTTTCTTTTCCGTCATCATAATCACGGTTGGTTGAGCTTGCGTTGCATGAAATAGAAATTGTGGTACTCTAATCATCTTACAGCACCCAGACTGTGCATACAAGGGGCAAAGCTACTCGTCTCACCCTAAATGTCTGTATTTAGGTTCATATCACAAGGTGCATGCAACGGAGAAGATGGATGGAAGATGAAAATTTATCTGAGTATTACCACATTATGGCTCAAATGATAAGAAAATTTATCGAAAGTGTTCTAAAAGAAAATCACCCCCGCATTCGATAACTTGTACACACCATTTAAAGGAAAGGAAAACATGGATTGCTTTAGAAAATCATATTCCATCTCACAAAGAGCATATGCATAATAACTTGAAGAAGGATTTTTAAATACCACAATTTTTTGTTATGCCCACAATAGCGGAGCTGACGCTGGAAAAGTAATAAAATAAATACAGACTTTACGTTGACATTATACTACGCCAGCTAATGCGAAGCTCCACATTGTAAAATGAAATCCAGTGTAAACCCTATTGAGATAATCATCTTGTAAAGATTAGGCACCAACCCCACCATGCAGCACTTTGTGCAATTATTATCATTAATGGCCACGATGTTTAGTTAAATACGACTTTGGTAATTGTATTGCCAGCTAACCCACTCCAGCAGCTCATTACTAAATATAAGCACCCAGTCGTAGTCGTAACTCCAGAACTCATTAGCTACAGCAGGATGCACTTTAAAAAATAAAGTTTGATGAATGCGAATTTGGGAAAGATAAGATTACTGGAGAGATAATGCGTGGACAACTGCTAAACTGATAAAGGGTTAACTACCTCCGCATGTACGAATTTGCATGAAAGAGCGCATTAACTGTGCTCCATGTCTTGGAACCCCGTCGTCCACATTTTCCCTCATAATTAACATTAATCAATTATACCATCAGCTTAAACCAAGATGAAAATCGAGTTACATAATTGCACCATTTGCGTACATAAAATATGGCAAAAATCATAATCGCAAAAATAGCACACCTAAATCTCCATTTTGTGAACGACTTTCCTTCATGAGTTTACACACACCGACCTAAGTAAATAATATTTTTGAAAATGGTCCACCCCCATCATTATGCATCTAATATTATTGTGATACATATTATGCCAAACTCTGTCAGTTAATACAGCTTTAGTCCTTCTTCCCATCCACTATAAATCATCTCAAAATGTTATTCACTCACATTGCCTCACCAGAACTTTTATCACATCACTTGTTCGGCATTACAAAATTACACACATGTCGTCAGTAGAACAGTAACTGGAAGTGTTAAGCTAGTAAAGTCTGTGATTACAACTTTGAATATAATGTTCTATGCAGTTTACACGGCTCAAATATCAGATCTGTTGTGGCATAGCACACACACACACACATACACACATTGAGATCATGTCACGTTGGTACATTTTACTCTTCTACTCATCATCACCACGTATTACATGACGACGACGGTGTACAAGTATCCAGTGAACCCCCCACGTCATGTCAGTTACACTTGTAGTCTTATCGTGAAATAGTATCTACTAGGTATGCATTAAAAACGTTAGTTTTCATGTTTTGCTTGTCACTCAGCCAGTGACAGGAAAGCTGGGAACAGCTCTAAAAATTAGACGGACAAAAAAAGGGAGGAAAAAGCCGGTGTCTTGCTAGAATTTGTGAGTTCGGTGAATGATTTGTAGAGTATGTGTCTACTAGTGTCTAGTAAGACAAAAATAATTTGGCTCTTTGGGTAGTTTTGTGATAGCGTCATCGTCATTGATCTCATTTACATAGAGAGCGCCAGTGATTTTCGTGTGATTCGTCATCATGGAGGTGGCTTCTTTTGGATATTTAACGCAATTAATACAAAAGCCGCGGTTTGTCGACTACAATTCGTACCATCACGCTTTCCCGAAAAATGTACATTTTTCTATGGACCAGAGAAGGAGCCTTGTGGGTAAGTACATAGTACACACACTCACGACTCACGACAACAAAGAATTGCTGTCATTAAATGAAGGTCTGGTGGTGACAGTGACGACATACATGTATATCCCACGAATGAATATCATCTTCACACAGGCCTTGTGACTACGACGAGACATCGACCTACTCTAAAGTTCTCCCTGTGTGTCCTTTATCTGTTGGAGTAGAGCAGTTGATTGAAAAAAGAGCTACAGAGTGTGTATATTCCTGATAACATCTTATCAAACCATTACACAGATTTGTATCATCATGCGATGAAATTGCATAAAGCGTTTGATGCCGGTATTGCGCAACTTGAATGCTTACACAAGAGCTTCATCTCTCTCTCTTCATCGTGTATCCCTATAACGGCGGTAGAAGCAGCACTTAGAACGCTTTAGAGATGAGATGAGATGAGAGGCTGACTGGCTTCTTCTCAATCTCAGTTCTTTAACTCAACTTGATACAAAATATTTTTGTGATTTATTGCCGCTTTAAAGCGCATTCCTCGTCGGATTATGTAGTTCTACTCTCAGAGAGAGAGAGAGTTTGACGTGGTTTGTGTGGCGCAGCAGCAGTGTACGTTACTCACTGAAGATGATGATGAACAACGATAATACAATAAAATCGTAATAACTAGTCACTCCGATTTTTATCACGTACTCTGCTTTTCCATGTAGCTGGAATTTAGATATATATTTTGTGTGGATGTATATGTATTTGATAGGAACATTAAACTCTCATTTTTTTATCTTTCTCTGCGTTCGCATGATTTTCAAGGAGAATGATTGGTTGTTGGCCGGATAAAAGTCATCCTGATACTAGTGACTAGGCACGTAAAATTAGTGTTATAGATGCAACCGGAGAAATACAGTAAGAAAATTGTCATTTCAGTTAATTTTTAAGCGAGCGGTGACCATTGGAATTTTGTGGCCGTTAGGACAGTGGCAGTACGCATAATTAACCTGGTGTCGGCACTTGAAAAAGATATTTACGGGAGGATTTTGACAGTAAATGTAGGTGAATTGAATATGTAGTTGAAGGCTAATTTTCGGTTAGATGTTACTTACCTTATTAAAGTTAGATTGACAGGAAAAGTGGTTGACAAACTACTTATCACTTATCTTGTGTGTATCGGGAGGTGTAGGTGACGGCAGGTGGGGGAGATAATGAGTGACAAGACAGGTGTGTATGCTTGGTAGGAGTTTTTCAGTCAACCTATAATTATCTCACTCGTTTTAGCCAGTATCGGTGCTTGGGTAGTTTGAGATCAATAACATTCATTTCCATCAATTTTTGTCAAATATGTTGGTACTGTACTGTACGTCGTTTTGTACTGACATACTGACAATTTCAAGATTCCCTGCTAAAATTTGGGCGTTGCTGAATTCGCCAGCATGGTTGGTGTAGTCATCATCAGGAATCTGTTTAGCGTGAATTTACTGTACGAATGTTTCATTTAACTAAAGGAAAATACATGTAATTAGTAAGATGTTCAGGAAGCACAAATTTTGTCAAGGTTCATACGTCTCTCACACAATTTCGTCAATTACGGTTAGCTGACTTAAATATTTTAAAGTAATTCAGACTTAATCTAAATATCATCAACAGGTGCTGCTGCTGAAGGAACACTTGCAATGGGACATGCCACTGATTTAGGAGGAAGTCCGCCTCACAATACCGGACTCAACGGGTCTGTCAACGGTGGGAGTGGGGGCTCATTAATGGGGAGTCAGTTTTGTGCCATTTGTGGGGATAGAGCGACAGGGAAACATTACGGAGCTTCGTCGTGTGACGGGTGTAAAGGCTTTTTTCGGAGATCAGTACGGAAGAATCATGTGTATACGTGTCGGTTCAACAGGAACTGTGTTGTAGACAAGGATAAACGGAATCAGTGCCGGTATTGCCGCCTGAGGAAGTGTTTCAAAGCTGGAATGAAAAAAGAAGGTATTCCTAATTTTTTAAATGGGGTTTAAAGTTTTAAACTTAATTAGCATCCAGTGAGCTCATTTACTTATGCCACTTTATTAACTTTGTTAGCTGTTCAAAATGAACGGGACCGGATAAGTTGTCGTCGGCCCAGCTTTGAGGAGACAACTCTTACCACCACACACTCATTAACCATGGCTAGTCTCACACAAGCGGATATGCTGGCTCGACAGTCTTCGAATTACACTGAGGTAATAAAAAACTTTTCCAATCTGCTGAGTTGCTTCTCTTTTTGTTCGTCTGAAATGACGGGTAAGCATGTGCGGAGGCATGATCGTAAGGGAAGAAGGTATCAGATACATAATTCGATTCGCCAATTCAACCTGGTTCATCGACTATACGCTTTTAGCTTTAGCTGTGATTAGCTCTACGCACAATCTTATTTTAGACATAATTTATTACGAGGAAATTAAAAATACTCGTGTCTGATAACACACGACTAGACTACCTAAATACTCTGAAGTAAGAAGAAGGTTTATCTAGCCCATTAACATTTTCACCTCGTATTTCACATTCCACGACAGAAGATCGCAAGCGTTTTCCCTGTCTACTTTTATTTAAACATTAATTGGCAGTTAGAATATCCGTGTATCCGCGTTGTATAAGAAGTGCATATTTTTATAGTAAAATGGACTTCTTATATGGACACCGTAAAGTTTCTCACGAAATGCACAAGAAAGTCGCATCATATACCAAAGTCGAAGACTGAAAGTAAAATCACGACGTTTTCTCATGTCCCAGCGAAACTCTCGACACTTTGGTGACACTAGAGTAAAGCGATAATAATTTACATCGTGACAGTCAGTCAATCTCTGGATTTGCATTTGACTGAAAAGTAGCTTGAGGAATATAATGTACCATTAATCTAATAAGTTTCTCAAAGATTTAATGATGTTTCTCTCTCTATCTTATAATAGCTGCGTGGTTGTTGTTATAATCCAGAGTGTTAATCCATCCTTGATACAGGTTAACAAGTTGTTCATATACCAGCAGGAACAGCAGAAAGGAGAATTAGTAGTTTTTTTAGGTTTACACTTCTCGCTGCTGCTATCAGTGTAATAAAAAATGAATGAGCCTATAGGTGGATATCAATGTCTGAGTGTCTCAAATTTAAAGATTTGCAACTTTATGCATCTTATACATATCTCTCTCTTAATTTGGTCAAAGATTAAATGAAATTTTAACCTGTTCACGTGCACATTTTGAGGAAAATGGCATGCACATCAGGCTATCACATGCTTAGGGCAGAAGAGGAAGAAACATTCGAAATTGCAGGGGGATAATGGTTGCACAAAAATTGACATTATTTGTGCACATGTAAACCAAATGATTTTCAGATTCGGAGACATGCAGTAAATTAATTTTTATGATGACAGCCAGTGAAAGTTACCTAATTAGAAGAGATAGTTGTGTAGCCGAATTGAATCCATTTCATAATTTTTATCCCCTCCGCTAATCTTGACTAAAAGATGTTTTTTGCTGATACGAATGATAGGTGACTGATTTAACGATGATCCGGTCAAAGAAGATTGCTACCGTTAATGATATTTGTGACTCGATGAAGATGCAACTACTTGTCCTAGTGGAATGGGCCAAGTATATTCCAACATTTTGTGATTTACGGCTTGACGACCAAGTAAGCTTTAAAAAAATTATAGTCATAATCATCCTGAAAATGCACACGGCTTCAAATATTTTGGGCACAAAAAATATTCTGACATTTTTTTTCTCATTAACAGGTTGCTCTGTTAAGAGCTCACGCTGGAGAGCATTTATTACTTGGAGTGGCTAGAAGGTCACTCCATTTGAAGGATGTTCTCCTTCTGGGTAACGACTTTATTCTTCCAAGGCAAGCAGCCGGTAAGTTTTGAGACGCTATCAATTTCTTTGAAAGTTAAAAGATTAATTAGATTGCCGCCAGACTTTGGAACATGCGTAATCATAGACTTTATCAGGGGTGGCTTAAAGGTCTTCTAAACGTGAGAATCAGGGGTTTTACATGTTACATGTTATCATCATCATATTTCCTTTAAACTGGGGGAACGCGAGATAACAAGTATCATGGAATTTGCAAATAGCTTGTTCAGAGAAATTTTCTGTAAAAAAGGAACTCACTATGGACTATGGATTCTAGGTCTGATCAAAATTCATTTAAAATTTATCTTTATTTTGTTTCTAGACGTAAGCCGAGTGAGTTGTCGCATTATCGATGAACTCGTTAAACCATTTCGAGACATAAATATTGATGACACGGAGTTTGCCTGTTTAAAGGCTATCGTCTTCTTCGATCCAAGTAAGATCAAGATAAAATTTTTTTGGACATTTATGCATAGGTTATACATCAACTTATAAATAAAGCTGTGTGCAAGTTCATCGAGAAGCAGATTTATTCAGTTTTAAGCAAAATGCTGCATACAGTGGTTTTTTCCATGATGAACTCAATGCGTGACTATTTACATTATTCATGTGCAATTAAAAAATAAAATAATAAAGTTGATGTACTTACGTGCCTCGATACCTACGAAATTAAATTGTAACTGTGTAACCAAAGAAAATGTGTGTGTCGCCACCGAATAATATGACGATTGTCTTTTTGATAGGGGCAGAGCAAGGAAACGCCAACGCTGCTCCGGCGTCTGTTGATAATGATGCGAGTATGGCCACTTCCCCTGACGTTTCGTCGGGAGCGGATGGTTCTTCTTCAGCGCTCTCTGCTGCAACACCCAACTCCAACACTGGTCTCATGGCTTTATCAGATGAAGATTCTGTGGAGCCTTCAACGTATGGCTTGGTCAACCCAAATAATAGCTCACATTCCTTATCAATCGGTTTTAAACAAGAGCCCTTGATGGATAGTGATCCTCGATACGCTTAAGGGATTCGTATAAATGTATATAAGATATAATTTTGGTAAAGTAGTTAAGCAAATAGATTTTTCTCTCTTTTTTGTTATTTACACCGATTCCAAACACTTGCACCGACAAGGAACAAGAAATTTCGTATTTGTATAAATTTTATACCATCTTTGTCCATCGATTAAATCAATTGTTATTATTACTCCAACTCTCGACTTGCCCCTGGATGCCCAAGTTGTAGTTGTATTGCCGTAATAAATTTAGGAGAATGGGTATATAACTAATCGAATCGGTATGACTAATCATTTTTAGTAAATGGATCGAGAAACCGTAACTTTTGGCCAGATAATGAAAGCATACGAAAATGCTGTTGATTTTTTAGTTAACAAAACAGTTCAGATTTAAAGTTCATTGTGTGTACAGGTCAGTAAAATCTGAAATTACTTATTTTTTATTTACACGTATTTTACCAATCTTCCAGGTTGCACGGTACAGAACATGTTTAACAAATTACAGAATATAAATGTGCGAAACTAATTTTTTAATCAACTTCATACTTAATCCCTCGAAACTTGCCTGATAAACACACCCGAGTCTTATATTCATATAAAAGTCGCCAGTTTTTATTTCCCCGTGTGATATTAGTACAGCTCTGCTTTAAAAATCAATGTAAGCAGACTCACAAAATATTATTCAGGAAGAATGTCCGAAAACACACTACAACCGCGTATATAATTTGTGAGACACGCACCTTCTCAATATTTTTGTAGGAATTACACATAGAAGCATATTATTTTTACTTGTGAAGAAAGCGTAAGGAAAAGTATCCATAAAAAAGTCTCTACAATCAAAATCAGTCAATTTAGGATATCGTAATTTGTTTGTGATGTGCATTACTGCACTACTAAATAATGCTATGCTTTCTACTAAATAGTGTGATAAAATGTGACGAAATGAATCTAGATACAATCTGTGTCATTTAAATCTGTACAATTCTGTTGCTTTTTTCCTGGCAGCTACAGAGTATATACATTTAAATGAATATTTTGGCCATATTTGAATGTCATTTGTCCATTATTACTTATAGCGAATTGTTGGAATATTAGTGGGATTAATTGTTAGAAATATATTTCCGTGTGTGTGTGTGTGTGTGTGTGTGTGATCTGTATATAATATGATATGGTGATACGATATATATAAATGGTATAACAGTTTGTACTAGACATTTTATGTTTAACTAGAAAGTCAGAGCCACTTTGGATGTACAAACATCTGAGAGTCTATTTATAATGCTCATTGTTATTTTAAACTCTATTTCTATTTTTAGATGCAAGTTAAATGAAACTCAAATTATTTATTTTAACAGATAATATAGCTTGATATATACAATATATATATATTATATAAATATATATTTTACTCAATGTTGTTGATGCTTGCGCAGGTCAAGTACAATATGCAAATCTATTATGATCCCTGACTTGCATAATTATATGTAATATTATTGTTGACTGTTAAAATATAGGCATGTAGGTAAAAACAAAGGATTTTTGCAAAAGGAGCTTTGAGTGCAAGGGATACATGACGAAAGGTGATTGAGGAGGGGATGGCGTTCAAGTAGAATTTACTGTACCTATATCAAACTTGTAGTACGTCACACGTAAAAATGTAAGGAGAGAAGGAGTATATTTAAAAGCGAAGTAATTTTGTGAAAAAGAAATAAAGTTATTCATTTGATTTAAAAAAAAATATGTGTGCCTATCTAGAAAATGTTGATTCTGAAAGATTGTCACATTCTATAATTCTGTTTCTATTATTATGGAATGTAATAATTTTGTCCAAAATACAACACTAACCTTCCTCATTATTTATTTTTTTCTTATTATGCGCGTCCAATTAAAAGTTAAGGGGGGATACGTTTACCTACGTACATAACTCCATGTGTTTAATTTCTTCCATCGTTGAAGGTTGAAATAACTGTTGGGGCGGATTTAACTGTTTTTAACAGCCCTGTATATCCTCACCAGCTTTACTTTATGTAAAAAATTACAACGTTGAATATTAAAAAACGCTAAACAAACGCATTGTTCTGTCAACATACAACGTAGGTAGTAATTCTTTTATTGTCTTACGTTTCCCCTAATTTTATGATGGTCGATACTCGATACACTATCATATCATCTATTCTACATCACAATAACGCTTCTACGCTTGCTTCTTCAAGTTGGTTTTGGAATTGTCGGTGCTTGTTGATTTTCCTACTGCTGTTGCCATAAAATAGCCGCCCTTGACAATTAGAGGAAGGTCATGGTTGATGTTGGTATTGGTGCTAAACAGGTTATGATGATTCAGTTCTGTGAACGTGACCGTGAGTTCGGATCGGAATATCCAGCAAAATTCGTGAATTGTGAACAGAGTGATATGTCCTGTGCCTGCTTACATTATGCGAGTTTGTAATTCTGCGTCAGGACTGGTTGATTGTCGATTGTTGTGTCATTCAAAGGGCGTAGGGAAATTCGACAGTATGTAACGTGTAGGTGCACAGTGCACATTTGGAATATTCTTGATTTCTTTTTTAAATCTGTTCGCCCGGTCGGTCGACAGGCGATGTACAGATGTTTGAAATTCATTTATTCTGACGACTGCATTAAAATATTTATGGTAGCATTTCAAGTTATATTTGCTTTTGATGTTGTGTACTGTATTTTGGTGAATTTATTATTACTGCAGTTATTACAAAACAATTAATACGTAGCACATAAATAAATCAAGATTGCTTACATTAATATGACTAAAAATCGTTGGCACAAAAATTGAAGACGATTTTATAAATTCCAATATTCATCGCGGCACCATTATAATAACGTTTTAACGTGATATATACACTGATAGCCGTTTCGTTGCTGAATATTGGTCCCTAGGACATTGCGTTACACCATAAATACACTTACGATCCCTTTCTAAAGATCCCTTACGTACAGAGCACAAAAGTAGCTACAAGTACTTATGCAATGCAAGTTGTAAAACAAACATTCAATCCCTATCATGTCGGTGGTAAACGATTCGTATACCTCCCTACCAAAAAAGACACATACTTACAAAGCTGCAGAAGTAAGGTCAGTTCTCATCTGTAGGCATTTTATTGTTGACTGCTGCACATATTTGTATTTTGTCTGGGCGATTTGCAGACTTCAAACAATGGAATCCCTTGTTTTCCGGGATATGAAAATTTTGTTTGGTTTTTGAGAGGTCAAGGATAGCGAACCATTTGTTTACCATTTCCCACTCCCATTTGTCAGTTCAACATCCTGCTCAATGACAAATCCCGACGAAACAGAATATAAACAATGTGATTATGAGGGTGGTGGGTTGACCGGTCGGTGACGGTCCCTTCCCCAAAGTGTCCGTGAACACTTGGGCTTAAAATGCATTGGGACTGGGACTGGGATTTCTTTGCAGCAACCCATAACAATGTTTTCTTTTCATGCTCCCATTCCTCTTCCTTGTTTTTGTTTTCGTGTTGCAGTTGTTTTCATAAACAACGTAAAATCAGCCTCTGTCCAGTTTTAAAGTCATTTATTTTTGTAATTTATGAGTCAGAGGACATTAGGGCATCCGATAAGAAATGATGACCAGTCAAAATACGATAAAGACGATGCTGCTCTAAAGAAGCTTTCAAAGTTTTAACGTTTATTAAAATTCAGCATACTCTGTCTGAGGCAGTAGCAAAGGAAAATGTAAAAATTATTTTTCCTTCATAAAATTTATTTACACTCCATTCCCTTCCAGCTAAACCTCGTTCGTGTCTACAATGATGCCACAACATGCTCATACCAGCAATAATTTCCCTCTCATCTTCAATTTGCTATAAAAAAACTTTTACCTGATAATTGCACTATTCCTGTGCAGAAGATGTAAAATGATAAGCATCCTAAATTATATTCGTCGCATCATGCCGGGTGCGTGCCACTAAGACTATCCACGATGATGATCTTTCTGGTTTTTGTTAGCGCATCGCGTTAATGATTTCAAGTTGCTGGTGAGATAATGCACACATACAGACAACTCTAGCCAGAGAATCATCATATTATATGCTTGTAATTTTTCGAATTAACTTCTACCTTACTTCTGTTTTCATCCTTGCATGCAAAGACCGACACACTCCTCGCGCGAGACTTACGATTAGATGTATCTCTCTACTTGTCATTATTGTCATCCTCATTTTTTATTGCTGGGGAATGTAACTCAAGCATGACTTTGCATACAATTATAATTTTGATGACAATCTTTCTCCATTTCAGACCACAAACATGTAATGTAGGTAACTACACACTTTATATCATTCTCCAATACTCCTTCGTGACCACGAAGAAATGGTACTCTGCTGATGATAACGTTGATGAGTGATGATGCAGGTAAGGTATGCTTATAGCAATTGTGCAAGAGTATTCAAACCTAGATATATACAAGAAAATGTCCAAAGTGTTTGAAAATTCCCCCAGAGTCTCGAGCATGAACACCCCAAAAGTGAGAAAAAATACAAGATCGTTGCATCTTGCCGTAGGTAGGGTGCACGCAACACTTACTTTATGTAACGCTGACAAAAATATTCATACCGTTGCTACATTCAAGACAAAACAGCAACGCAACGGTATTTTGAACAACGGTACAAAAAAATTCTATCAATTTCCCAATGGACTTCCTAACACAATCACAGATATGGCTTGGTGGCAAATATTTAAACATTTTTATTACATGACAGGACACACAATCCTTTATTTTACTTGGAAAGCCAATATAACACAAGTTTCAAAGTGCTGCTGCTGTGTATACATAATTTACACAATTCGTCTACAATAAATCATGTAGGTATATATTTTTGTGTGCCTTTATAATAGCTTTACTTGGAACCATAAAAAATTAATTGCTGCGCGCTAACGTGTACGATAACGAAGAATTTTTACAGGGAATTTAATGATACATTTTTAAAATTTTCGTTTGCCACGAACTGAAGAAGCGTTAATCTCGAGTCTCCTCCATTACCATCTCCGTCGCTCTATAATATGAATAAGGTTAAAAAATCAAGGCCGTTTTATAGCGCTTGCTGGCTATCTAACTATAAATTACTTGAGGTAAGTAGCATTTCATTATACACACAACGACAATAGAGAACATTTTAAAAAGAATCAAAATTATATACATACATAACATGCCTACTCGAACAAGGCGAACCGCATTAACGCAACATTGTATAAACAAAGGATTGTATTTTTCTCTTCTGTTTTTTTTGTTACACAAGTTATATAACAACTTGTATGCCTCCAATAAAAAACATTGCCAGTGTTTAGTACACACATTTCGTCGTAACATTATCTTTCAGTTACGACGACGAGCACTTGAAAATAAACGCGATGATGATCAACAAACTCCTTCCAAAATATATATCAGCTTCTCTGGTGCGAGGCATAATAATATCGACTAATACAAATACAAATATACATGGCAATCCTGTTTGTAGAGAGACATTATTATGTATCACTGCAAAAAGTAAACTCATTTTCCCTTATTTTTCTTTTCATTTCGTGTATCATTCCTGAGCTTTACTTGTCCACACCACCGCAGTCCGCGACAACAACAACGATGACGGTGGTGTGGTGGTACAATAGGCCGTACAAATAAAGTAAGGAGCAATCGCTCTCGTACAAAACACAACGACGATGCACTTACAATTCACGTGTGTGCGTAAACTTAAACGATCTATCTGTCATCATTTACTCTCTTTGTCTGCTGCTCTCGTCAGTAAAATAAGAGCCCATAGGCCAGCAGCAAAACTACATAATATTACGCTGTTATCCCAAACAAGATAATGTTTCACTGCTCCCTACACATACATTCTTTATGGCGACCAACGATCCCACTACCATCATCATCATCATCATCATCATCGCGTTCATTGTGTATTTTAGATGACTAAACCTCACTCACGTTCTTCTCCACAGAGAGAATAACAACACAGAAAGATTCCTTGTGTTTTTTACCAAAATAATGAAGATGGGGATACATGAAGATCATGCAGGCACCACCATCCCCATCACCATCAACATCACCACCGTTTGTAGTGAACAGCGAATTGTTAGGAACGGCAACGGCAAGACAACGACGACGGACTGACTAGTAGTAGCAAAGCAAGCGCAATATTATGTATAAAAAATTAAACTCAAATTGGAACTACGACGAAGACCACCACCACCACCATGCATTCATATTATTGGATCATATACTCATAGAACAACAACAACGCAACCAACTCGTTTTTCTGTCTTTGTATTCTTTCCAAGTTTTGTGTAGTTTATTCTCAGGAGATGGTTTCAATACAATCAACAACCTCATCACACCCGCAGCAGCAGAGAGTGTTTTCATAGACGCAGCAGCAGACACGAGTGTTCAGTCTTTTGCATGTGTAGCGGTTTTCACATTTATCCATGGGCTTGTGCACCCAGCAGCAGCAGCAGCAACAGCAGAAGCAGGGGCAGTGAAAGGGGTATTTTTAAGAAAATTATTGTTCCACCGCGCACTCTTATAGTTGGGATTTAATTGCCTTTTAATGACGTGGTCGTGGTAATATAGAAAAAATAAAGTGAGATAGTTGTTGTGTGAGTGTTGCATAGCGTAAATTCCGGATCTTTCAAAATAAAGTCTAGTCATTGTATAGGGACCACGAAAATGATAACCTGTTTGATAAGCAGTTGTAGAATTAGATTTGACCGATGTTGAAGCAAAATTAGGATTTTAACCGGGGGGAATTTAGAGAGCGTGCCAAATTTTTTTTCGTATGGACCCGTCCAAAGTGGGGAAGAATGTGGAGAAGGAGTGATTTGCATGATTTTTATGGTAACACATTTCCTCTGATCGTTGTTGACTCCACCTAGAGAAGCAGCCAGTCATCATGGACCCGGAACTGCTTTCCTTGGACAGGCTGCCCCTGCCAAGTTTGAAAGTGTACACAGTTTTAAGTGTTCTCGCCGCGTCCTTTTCAATTTACTACATTGCCACCGAGTCCGGAGCAGCTTTGAAGGAACTGTCAGCAAAGCAGGAGGAAAGTTGCAATAAAATCGATATCGTACTTGTTGAAAACACAGTGATAGACAGTTTGAGCATCAGCGACAAGTTTGTCGGCAACGTTCTCGTGGAAAGGGATAACCTTGTTGCCAGTGATGTTAGTGTTGGCAGAGATGGCAGCGGTGATAATTTACCATTGCAGTCCGCCTCCGTGTCCCCAGCAGCTGCAGCACGAAAAACTGCTGTGGGTTCCTCGAAGGGCTTTGGCATGTTTGCCCGTTATTTTAGAAACGATTATTGGTGGTCAGACGCTGCTGCCATAGCGAAAAACGTGACCGAGTCGGATTGCTTCCACGGCGAGCATCAACATCTCACATGGCGGCTCCTCCATTGGGCCAGCCAGCAGCCACACTGTGTTTGGGTACGTTTTTATTCGAATTTTAGTTGTGGCTACAATTAATGGACGATTTACTCCCACTCCTTTTTAAAATGCCCCGCTTTCAGGAAGATATGCCGTTTTCAGAGTTTAAATCCTGTTTATATAAACCTTTTTAATTTTTACTTCCTTCTTCTCGCCGCGTCGTCATTATTTTCACTCTTGTACGCTTTGAGTGTGGTGGGGGAGAAATAATGGTTTGTTGAATTCCGCTAAGCATGCATAATGCGCCTTGCATGCCGCATCCCGTTCAGTAGTGTGCTGTTAAACCACCCAATTTTTTGCTTGGTTTCGCTTTGTGAAACCCAAGTAATTTGAGGAATTTAACGTTAGCTACAATAACTTCGTAAGGGTTCCTTCGCAAATGATGTTTGCTTCCGTAAAAGAATTTAGTATAAAGCCGTATTTATTGGCGG
>JAHZNE010002490.1:0-14618 GCA_027744055.1 Callyntrura sp. NNG-2020 | reverse complement strand
ATCGCCATCCGCTAGGAGTTGAGCTTACTACTTTAACAAATGCCTAGTTGCAAAAAAAGTTCCTTTTTATTCATTTATTACTACCACACCATAAGTATCGCTATCACCATTTTATTTTCGTATAATATTATGTCTACACGTACTGCCTGTGCGCATCAATATCGCTAAAAAATAGATTCAACTTTTTCCCTTGAAAACGGATGAGCTTACTTAGCTTAGCCAACAGTTTTTTTTCTTGGAGCAATTTTCAAAGAAAATTTCTATCCAAAAGAAATTGGTAATAGCAGTCGTAAGCATAAGTAGGAGCAGTTGGAGCAGCATTGAAGCTTTAAGTGGAAAGTAGAATCAATTCTATTCAATTTCTTTTTTCATCTCCCTCTTTTCCCGTTGCAAAGACAAGCATTATTATTCTTGGAGAAGTCGAGAAAAGTAAAGTATATGAAAAAGAAAATCCTTTTGTCAAAATCTTTCACTTTGTAGACTTTTTGTGTATATTGCCCATCATGAATTTAGTGTACAATTTTGTTCTTCAGCTCTTTCTCTCTCTCGCTCTCTCTCTCTCGTCACCTATTACATTATTACGTATATTCACGAAAAAGTTTCTTTTGTTATTCTTTCCTTTGCGTGAGTAAAGTAATATGGCAGAGAATGTAAAGAACGAACTAGGAAAGTTTTGAAGAAAAAGTTGCAGAGGTAGACAACAGTTCGAATGGTATACTACTTTAACTATATTATACATACAACCCAGAAAATAATGAGACTTGATAGTGAATAGAATAAAGAGAGGGGCATCATCGTCAGGGAACAAAGTACGGAAGATATCGAATGACAATACTAAAAATGGGAAATGGATCTACAAATGATAATAAAATTATGGCTCTTTTAAGATAGTTTTACTAGTAAACATTCTTTTTTTAAAAGAATTTTCTTCGGATCACCATCATTTCAAAGTTATTGTGATGATAGGAATACACGACTTTCAATATTTTACGAATTTTCCCGTATAAAAATAGCACATGTGTACATAACGTTTCCATGGTGCCAACTACACATTCTCTAGACATATACCTACAAAGGTAATCGTAATATTGTTATTACACATATGTGTATTCATGCATGCATGTTTTTAAAGAAAGACATGCAGGATTCCAGTTTTATATCCGATAAAATTTGAGGTTTTATGGAGGACAATCACTTCTTTATGATAACTCTTCATCCGCGTACGATACGTTCTCATTGAAATCGATGGTGCGCATATGTCAAAATACTGATTTTAAACCAGTAGGATAGGTAGTTATAAAATGTACTGTATCATACAATCATATACTCTCTTCTATCAGTATGATTTTATATAAGGACAAAGACCTAGTTCCACTGTATTGTTTGAAGACCATACACTGTAAAACGTGGTATAGTAAACATGTTAAAACATCAACGAGAAACTATTTGAATTATTGTTGAGTTTCCTTCTTGTACTGTAGAAACCTGAGCTGAAAAGTAAATTAGGGCGCGAGAAGAAAGCGGTATAGCAATACATAACCGACTGGAAGGACTGGAATTTGTGAGACACAATCTTTAATGAATGGTCGTTTATTCTCGGGGTGGAACACAAATGGGCAAAATAAGAAGCTGATAAAACTACTACAAGCGTCATAATAAATAAGCCTGTATAAAAAATTACGGGGCAAAGTCAGAAGCATTTTACGTACGTATAACAGAGTTATAGGTGCGCATAACATTACTTAAAATATAAACAACGCAAAAACACATATCATCTCATTATGACATTTCTGTATACTATGGATTACATACATTTATTATTGCGGTTGTGACTAGGAAATTAGAGTATAAAAAACGACGTAAAAGGTTGGAGTCGACTCTCACAGCACAGATGAAATTTCACTATTACCATTTCCACCTTGTGGTAACGCTATCACAGGACTGGTTAAATAAATGTGTGCGGTAAATATAGCTGAGTAAATCATGATGAATGCCCGCTTGGCTGTGTGCGAATATCATCATGATAATATGATCTCGCACATGGAGCCAAAAGTAAAAACGCCACACCATTTCTCCATTCTCGTGCGCACATTTACTTGATGTGCTTTTTTACTCGTTTCTTTAGGGAAAAATAAAAGAATCAAGGGTCATTTCTGTTACTTCACCTATACTACACATACTTAAGTAGAGTGTAAATATGTATAAGGACATGAAGTGGCGATATGCTACTACTTGCTGGTAGTGTTGTTGGGAGAAGATGAGAAATGGGAGAGAAATACTATCTATTCCAGCCAGTTTTCTTAATATGTACAATACCTAAAGCATGTAGAAAACACATACTATTATTTTTTCTATTCTTTCTTTTTTACCAACATTAAACACACACACACACACACAATTGTAGTCGCATGTGTATATCTATACAGTGCATATTACAATAAGCAAGGCGGCTGTTGTGTATATGTGTGGTGTTTGTGTTTGCAAGGAAAGTTTTTTTACATGGTCATTTTCTTCGTACATAATATAAAAGGACGATTTTACTAGGAGTATGAGCCATGAACAGTAATGCAGTGTTGTCTCGGCGGCACAAGCGAGAAAAAACAGAAATGATACTTTATTTCCATTCTTATGGCACACAATATTCACTCCTGTGAGACTCGACTGGGCTGGGATATTTCCCTGGACAGAATAAATGCATGAGAAAGCAATGAAATTCCTTTCATTTTCTGTGTGTACAAGCTTTGTGTATAATATATAATACATCATGTTTACGTATGACAGTTTCGAATCATATCTCATGGAATGGGTGAGAGCGGGAAGAAAAGAATTTTGTTCTACACACACACAACTTTCTCTAAGTTAGAAGCGCGCTAGGGAAAATAAGGGCTGGGAAGGAATGCTCCTGTGACATTTTCATATAAGTTTTTCTATCGTATTTAACGAAAATTTATGGCATGCTGTAGAAAATCATGGAAAAGGGCAGCTTTGTTACATACGAAGTTTTTTAGTTATTTAAATACATTTTTGCATTAAAGTGCCCATTCCAGAATTTCACGTAAATAAATATATATATATATATATAAACCGGTTACTAAATAATGATTTAAAATAATTACTTTGTTATTACTTCCTTTGTGGGCTCATGTTATGTCATAAAGTAGTTTCCAGCTTTCCCATTTTATAACCGGATACTGTTCACAAAAATTAATTCGTTATTTTTGTCATCTCTAATTATATCGTAATGGATACTTTCATAATTACAGACATCCACAAATATACAGCATCATTCCACTATACCATTGGTGAATGTTACATATGTATTATCATTGCTTTGTCCGCCTGATACTCGAAATTTGTTGTAGGATGTACTCGTACGTGCGTATCCCACCCGTGGGTAAATTTTAGGTTTCCTGAGAAAACTTTAGACATCATCTTTTCATTTAATCGACTATAACTGTCTGTTATCTTTCTGGCTAGTCAACAGTGATGTTTTTCCATTTCTCAAGTATTTGTATAGCAGTTCTACACAATTTAATGTAATTCTCGATAATGTGATTGCTTCAAGTATTAATCTAAACGTGGATGGAATACTGTCCTTCTGTGAAGTTGGAAATCAGTTTACTCAAGCAATCAAATTATGATTTGTTGTTTTTACTTTTTGTTTTTACGTATCATTATTATTATTACTACCACAGTACAGGTCATTCTACACGTGAGTATGATCATACGTACTCTTCGTGGTATCATCTTTTATCATGTCATCATTATATAGTAATTTCAGTCCTTTCCATGTATCGAGTTGTGTATGTTCACTCGAGAATATTTCATAATTGTATGAACCTGGGTGAAAGCAGTTGGTATTTGGAGACCTGAAATCCATCTCCTTTGTCGCATATATATGTATTCTCAACTTATTTATTACATTAGTCCAACAGTTCGTGATTGTGAAAACAAAGTAGAATCATGAGAGGCTGACAAAGTAAGCAAAAAGTTAAAAACAGTGTAGAATTTTACTCCCATTATTCCATTACAAAGCAACAAATATACTTCCGCTGTTTTCACTTTCTCTCACGTTCCCAGCAGAGTCCACAATTACAGCGGGCAAACATGAGTCTACCTACGCACGTGAAGGAGTCCAGGGACATTTTCATAAAATGATCTGATCGAGATAGGAAAAAGACACACAAGATCAACTTGAGTCTGGTGGACATGGAGAGAGAGAGAGGGCTAGTTGTGTAGTAGTATGTACCAAACCCTTTTTTCGTCTGTATCTAAAACTAAATAAACAAAAGTAAACTGAATTACAAGTTTGAAAACTGAACAAGAAAATGATGACGATAATACGCTTTTTTGTTTTTATACATCCTGTATTTTTATTTGCTACATTACTTGTGCGCGCGGGATGGATGATCGAGTCATGAAATAAAATCCATATTGCTCGTATAAAGGTAGGGGAAACGGTAAAAAGGTAGCTATTTAGAAAAGAGCTCCATTTCCAGAAAGTGAGTTGAAACGTTCCAGAATATCAACTCCAAACTAGAAAAAACAAATCATAGATTCAGTTAAACACTCACGACTCAACAAAGCAAGAGGAATGTATATACGAAGTACTTACACTCCTATACCCACAATAACAAGATTGGAAGCGGACTGCCAATAGTATATACCTTTATATCTTGTATATATGTAGGCATCCACTCAGCCACGATGTATCGTACGTTATATGTGTGCTTTGTATTTTTTCGGTATTGTAGGGAACGAGTTGAGAAAAAATGAAATAAATAGTAAAAAGGTAAACTCGATTCTCTTATTTAGTTAGTGGAGAAGTTGTTGAAGAAGAAGCTTCGCTAGATTGCATTACAGTTTGATACATAATGGATCATGTGAACGAATAACAATATCATCGACTCGAGGATATCAAGTTGTTCAGTTTGTTTTGTGCTCAAAACTATATTTTGTGTTGTTTGAAGTATAAATTAAATAGAATACGGTAATGCAATGTTGTTGAAACTTCCTTGTTGTCGAAAAATATCAGTTTATTCTCCAGTCATCTTATTATGGTTCTTTTTTTTAAACGGGGGTGAATGCTCTCTCTATAACATACTGACAATGACTACACTTCACTGGTACTCTGGTGAGCCAGTATATTTAATAATACATTACTATCTTCCAGAGGAAATTAACGAATAAAACGGGAGTATGGAATGCCCCTATTATTTATATTGTCAAAGGTTAGATGTTTCCGACAAGCGTCAATTTAAAAAATAAATACATATCAACGGGCAGAGAGTCATATCTTTGTATACGAGCATAGTTTCCAGTATAATATAGAATTTGAATACATGTATAACGGGTCTCCCTGTAGGAAAACATTAAAACACGTACTTTGTATGATAATTTTATATTCCCTTAAATCCTGCAACGTCGACGAGAAAACATTTCGGAATATATATGCATACGACTGTAAGAGTAAGCTAATACGAAATACCAATCAGCATTATGTTGAATGTGAATAGGAAGTAACTCCCATCGACTTTGTGACTAGCCTCCTCCCGGACAAAAGTGCCATTTCAAAATATTTTATTCTTCCCCGAAAAAATTCAAATGGGTCTATTTATTCCTTCCCTTTGAGCTCCCTGTAGGAGTCAAGCCATTAAAGAAAAGCTTTATTGAGCGCATCCCATTCTATCTGTATGTAATTCAAATAGATTATCATACGAAAATAGCGGACAGTGAGCATTCCAGTTTTAGTTCGGGTATAGCCTAAGCACATCGCTTCCTAGATTTTTCCCTCTTGGCATTTTTTTCGTTCCTATGTAGTTCTTAATGTTTTCCGTAGTGTGGTTAAGCAGTTAGTCGGGATTATGGTTGCGAATCTGAAAGTCAAGTTAAAAAAATGGGAGATTGGAGAGGAAGAGACGTAATAAAAAGTGTTTTCTCCATATCCGCCATTCATTTCGTATTCCATGCCAAGAAGTTCCTGTGAGTAGTCGTATCTTTATGAAGAATACTATTAGAAGAATTGTTCAGTTTCTCTCCACAAGAAAATATTGTACAGATCATTGATGCTTATACATGAAATGACGGTATCCTACATTTTTTAAACTGTACTAGGATTCCCTTACCAGGTTGGAGGCGCTCAATGTTTATACAATTGTTGTATTGTAAAAAAAAAGCTTTCGTATAAAAGCTCCAACCCTTCACCAAGGTTCATATTGTGGTGACCGACCATTATTATTTCCCCGAAAGAGGCTGATCCTTCCAACCGCGAACAAACAGATTCAAAACAGACTGATTTCCCTAATACATTTATGTATACCACATTTGCTTGAACGACACAACCAACGTCTCCAGGTTGACCGACGACACCACACGTTCCAACCTCACTCTCCTTCTATATTTCGTTATTGGGTGTCAGTCTATTCGCAGAAGGCTTCGTATAAGAGCAAATGCCTGTTTCGCTTTTCAATGCATGGCACCCGATCCTCTCTGTATGTTCATAAAGGCAGTTCCAGTTTTCATTTTTAAGGAAATGGAAAGGCAGCGCGGCAGCAACGCGCCATGCACCCCTGCCGACACAACGCCGACTACTATCTAAAATAAAACGGAATGCTGGAAAAATGCAATTGTAAAAGAATAAAAGGATTTCCAAAATTCTCTTTTTATTTTCCCTCTCTCTCTCTCTCATGTCGAGTGTCTAAGTCTTGTGTGTGGTATATTTCAGATTACGCTTTTTTCTGTCTTAGAGGCTTGTGTGAATGAGCGAATGAATAAGAATGAAATCTAAAGCATTTCAGATTCCTTTTCCTCCTCCTCTTTCCTTCCCTCCTTTCACTACGTAAAGACTTAGGGAAATATAGTAGAAAAACGCGATTCGTGTCTCTGGTCATCTTCTCATTACATTTTCATTCTTTGCTTCCTCCGTCTCGTATAGCCCTAGTGTGTTCGCACAATAAAGGAGACAGAAAAGGTTTAACTCGACTAGAAAGTACCAAATAAGATCAAGCAGAATAACAATATTCGCTGAATTGAATAGGGCCTTCTTTTGTAGGATAATGTTTTTCAGAGTTTTTTCATGTGTGTAGTATGTGCAAGTAAATAAGTACAAATGCATTCATACAACCCTGCACTCCTATGCCCCATGTATGCTTTCCTACTATTTCCATTATTCAGCCGTACATTTCCCGTCTATATGCACACTACTGATACGAAGGAGCGAACAAGGAATAATATTATATGCATTTTAACGGGGAATCATTTTTCCCATTCTTTCCCCCTTACATCTTCCAGTTTCCTTTTCCTTTCACTCTCTCATTTCACATGAGCTTTCTCAAGAAAATTGTGAAGTAAATGGGGGTTATATGCGATCATGTGAGTATACATATCACACAATCATTGCTTCAACTACCCCCACTACGTCTTTACTTCTGACATTTTCCTATTTTACCCATGAATGTTATACATGATTGTACTTTTTACTGATTCCTCTCTTTGAAAATAGAAAAAAGGCCAGCTCAGCTCTATCCATTGGTTTTCTCGGCTGAGAGAAGAAAACGGATTTTTTTCCTTTCGTGTGTCTGTAAAAATAATATTCGAATTCCGAAAGGAATTTCATCAATAAATCTGCCGCATTTCCCTTTTATTTTTTCCTAAAAAGAGCGAGTACTACTTTCAAAATACTTTTCCATCTGACTTTGACTGCTGCGCCATCCACTGTAATATTCCAGTTAGTCCTTCCCTTCACATTACAATTTCAGGAAACAATATAAAGTGTAGACCAAGAGCTGCATATATTTATAGACGTACCTTATATCGCCAGTAGCAGTCATCCAGTGACTGGGAGTTGATCCTTATTGGTTCATGTCATGACTTTTCTTCTCTTTTTAGCGATTGGAATATCCGTTATTTTTCTTGTTGTCGTTTGTATGTACATAAGAGAAAATTGAGCAATGTCTGCTAACTAGCTGCTCCAATCCCTTTTTCTTTCTCGGTACTTGTCTGTACGGTCAGTTGTGTGCTGCTGGCCAAGAAAGTATGTAACAAAGAGTGAAAGAAGAAGCCTACACTCAGGAAAAGGAGAGAGAACAGAAAACACGCATAGCTTGTGTAAAGCTAACATTTATTTTCATGAAAACCTGCAGATATGACTTTCCCTTTTCCAGAAAAAATCCTATTATTATTATTTTCTTTATATGTTGCTGACCCGGCCCTTTTGTAGTAAAGATGCGTGAGTTTTGCCTTCACTTGTGAGCGTCTAAAGTGGAGATATAATGCTTATTCATCTAATAAAATGTGAAATGGGTTTCTTATCGCAATCCACAGTAACTGCCTACTGCCTACTACTACTACTTCTTCTTCTTCTACTACGACGACCGGATTTTGGAGTATCTGTTTTCAGCGTTATTGTACTGTGTAGTCGAATATATTAATACGTTTGAATAATACCGGTCGTTTCCGATCGGAAAGTAGATTCCGTTTTTCATAAAAATGAGTCAATCAATTTGGATGTGTTGGAAATCAGCTTCGTTTTCCAAGTATTTTTTTCTTCTCCAAGTCATTCGGTCGTGCTAGTTATGGCGGAAAAGAAATTGTAGGTTTTCACGTTAAATCAAGTATATAAAGATAATAATAGAGGAAGAATCCCATTCTCATTTTTGCTGTATTATTAGCGAAATTTTTCATATAAATATGCACGTAGGTATAAACGAACGATTTAGGTCGGTGGACGTGCCATCATAAAAATCATTAGATTGACTGTGATTTTCTCCGTAAATTCTTTTATACTCTTTCTCTCTCTTTCGAGAAAACGTATCTTATATGTAGACGTACATGGATAAAATACAATATCTCTAGATGTGTGAATCATTTTGTTAAGTAACGAAGAATGTGAAAAGAGTGAACGTAGAGAGAAACAAATTCCAATCCAGTCGGTGAAAATTGTCACAAAAAGAAGATTCTTGTTACCTAAAACAAGCAGTATAGTAGTCCATGTAGAAGATTTTTAGTTGACTATTGCCTGTTGTTAGCCTAAAGGGAAACGAGAGAGGGAGAGAGCAACGAAGAAAAAAATCCATTTTAAGACAATTTTGTCATACACTTTTCTCGTCCACTTATACTGTAATGACATACTTAGGAGGTTCCAAAAAGGACTTGTCTCCTCTCTTAAAATCCTAAAATGCTTTTATTCCAATTTTCTCCATCTTCAAAAAAGTTAGTGGTAAAAAGTCAGTAAAGTGGTTTCCCTGCTATTATGTAATATGGGGAGTTTTTATACCACTCTCTGTGTTGAGATAACTTCATACTTCCAAGTTTTCACTCTCTTATTACGTAAGCGGGAAAACGAAGCACTGAAAAAAGAGCATTTTTTAAAAACGTAGCAAGTAACGGCATTTCAACATGTGTGTGTGTATTTATAGATATTTTTGCTCCCTGTCTGTTTCTCTGTATAATATGTATCTGCAGCAAAACTAAGATATATTTATGGTGACAAGTGTGATACCACAACGAGGAAAGAGAGGCTCGAACAAGCTAGCAAGTTTGTGTGCCTCCGGACGGAAGAAGGAGAAGCCAACTTGTCTCTGTTATTTTGTTCGTTCATTTGCTTTTCCAATGTCCAGATGAAAAACTGGAAATGTACCTAGTACAAATAAATACAAAACTGCAAGGCGTGTGGGGAACATGATGTATATACATATACGTGTGTCTGTCTCTATACGTATGTATGTGTTTGGAAGAAGTGAAGTTTCAGAAGGCACAACCGTAATGGAATTCGATGTCAGAGTTTTTCTGCAATAATATGATAAGGTACATAATGTAAAATGAACGCAATATTCACGAAGTAGGGAAAAAGACCTTTTACACTCTCGGGATATATATACATGGTATAATGTATTTGTAAAAGGAACGGACATAGAATGTAATTTTTTTCAATAATCGACCAGAAACCCAAATGGACGTAGTTACATAAAATTGTCGCTTTAAGCGTACTTTTTTCTAGTATGTTTTCTACTTCACTTCTCGATGATATCTCAAGATATGATGAAAAGTTTTTTGTCATTCGCTTAACTTGTTAGATGGATTGGTAATTTTTGGTGAAGCAGGAAAATACGAGAAATAAATGAAGTAAAAGTAGAGAGAGGAGAGAAAGTTAATATTGAAAGAAGAAACAACTTAAAAATTCGATTGCTCAAATTCTGAGTTCATGTTTGCCTGTGGTACCCGTCGTCCGAGAAAATTGAACTGGGAAGATGAATCAAAGTACTGCATTGAAATGAACAAAAAAGTAGGAGAATGACGACGACGGGTTTTCACTCTGCCTTCAGGAAAACTTTTAATGTGAAAGATATTGAATAGAATTACCATAAAGAAAAGGAGTCGTTCTGAACATTGAAGAACGGACTTTGTGTGAGCGCTAGGTTGAACGAATAACGAATGAAATGGAAAAGTTAAACCTGAATTGATGACGTTTCTAATATATTAAAAGGCCAGATTTTGCAGTAAAAACTTTTTATCTATTCAATATTGACAAGTTGACTTTTCTTCTAGAATGAAATTACTGTTGAGTTTAAGTGCCTCCCTTGAAATACATTTTTAATAGGGGGAACTTCATACATTTTCCCGAAAAAAATAACAAGCTGGTTTAAATGGAAAGTTGCTTGAAGAAAATATTTTTTCTGCTCGTAGCTCTGCAGTCATTCTTATACTTTCACCCTTTTTCTAAACAAGTTATTCCTCTTCGTCACTGCTCTGCATGGTAATGTGTGTTTTTGTGCTTCACGACCGCATGCCCCTTAATTCGGTCTTGTGCATGACACTACAAAAATCGGAAGGGTCAGTCAAGGGAGAAAGTCAGCTTACTCTCTTGTCTCTCTCACACTACTCCCACTGCTTGCTGAGTGAACAAGTCACAGAATGCTTTATCGTTTTTTCTTCTTCTTTTTCTTTCTCCCTTTATGATACAAAAGAAAACTTCTTTACGTATGTATGACGTTGTTGCTGGCTACACAGAGACATGAGGCTTTGGTGAGTATGTAAAGGCGAGTTTTGCTTTCTCGCTCAATCTTCATCATCCCAACAAAGTTAAGAATTTGTCGTGCCATACTCATTGTACGAAGCAGGCTCACAGTTTCTGTGATGTTGGTAGCTTTTTGACTATATTAGTATTCTGATTCTGTAACAGTCAAACACGACAAAAATCTATACATAACAAAGTAAGCCTGTATGGATAGCTGTGTACGATACACATTCTAGCAGGTTCAGATTTTTTCCCTTTTATGTGTTGTCTTCTTGAAACTTGCATTTTCAGTTCATTTTTGTAGATTTTTTATATGTGTATGAGCTTTCAGCACGCTGTGTGTATGCATTATGTACAGATTGTTATACTGAAAAGTGAGCAAGAGAAAAAAGTTTGTTGTCAGTCATGGCACGCTCTTCCTTCCTTCCACACCGCTTCAGTCCAACCGTGTAGGGCAGGTCTTATATAAGTATGGTATATACCATACTCGATCATCCAGTTTACATTATATATGAAACATCACATATTGAATCAGCAGCAGAACAACAACAACTCCATATTTATCTTCCCAGCTTTTTTTCCCTCTTTGTCCGTTTTTTTTCAGGAGAATTTTTGAACCCCAATTTGCGAAGCTTGACATTCAGATTGACATTCAGTGAGGGAGGTCAACCTGACAGGCAACATGCCAGTCAAACACCGAATTCAAAAGAAGACAAAGAATATATATAGAGAAGGGCCTATGTACGGTGGACACGATGAATGAAAAATACGTACTTGTGAAAGTTATAGATAAATATTCTTTGAAATGCCTTATTCTTACATCTCTTGTTGACTATAACATACCTAATATATTAAATGTATGAATATCGCTTATCAGGATTCAGAAGATGGAAAACTTGGGAGCACTCATGCAGCCTTTTCCATCTCATCGTTTGTTCCTTTGCGAGGTATTCGTACGATCGTACGGCTACATCTTACGTTTCGTTACGGAGCGAAACTTACGTATAAAGTGTATGGCAAGAGACATGACAAGAAAAGGCTCCTTCGCGAGTTTCCTCTCTATTTATTCTTGAATTTCTCACTTTCATTCGTTACAGATTGTATACGTTTTTGCAAAAAAAAAACTAAAATTCAAAGGGAGGACAAACAGGCGAGAGAAAGGCAAAAGAGAGATGTGTGTAGTCAAAGGGAATATAATAATAATACACACAGTATGTGTGGAAGAGAGAGAGAGAAAGAGTAGAAAACATAACGTTGAATTGAGCATGCAGCAGGGAATCATGATTGCCTAATGCATAAAGTATTTTATTCTTTACGGTGTGGTGAATGTTGACTACGTAGCAGTATCTCTGTTATTGCTTCACCTCTTTTTCGGAAAGATATCTCCAAAAAAGGAATAAATAAGGTTGGCCGAGTGGTGTTCAGACTAGTAAAAGGTTTTTGGTTTCCTCTACTTGACTATTGCACCGCCGCCACCACTTCCATCGCGTCCGACCAAAAAAGACGGCGAATGCACAAGTAGGCAATAGGCACAAGTTATTGACAGCGCAGCACTACTACTATTGGTACACAGGAGCAAACGAAAAAATTCTCTTCTTGATTCTGTATTCTGATTCAAAGAATACATGTATATGGACAATCTATATTCTGAATTACTGAAGAGAATGCTTTACATGGACATACATACTGATAAAGCGGATGGCATGTGGAAAGGCAGGCGACCCAAGCCCATTCAAAGTTCATGGCGTGAGCTGAATCCCTTAAAGCTTTCGTTGACGGATGGATGGATGCTTTTGCATCTCGCGCTCTCTCTCTCTCCCGTTTGAGAGTAGTGGTTATTTCATATACCATCTGTACGTATTTACAAACGCAAAGGCAATTGTAAACAGGCTTAACAAAACAGACTATGTTGATATGTGCCTTTAGAGCACTTATGTTCATATTACTGTTTCTGTCCACTATCAAAATTCAAGAGATTGCTGTTACATACTCGGAAAATTGTAATGTATAACATTTTGAATGCGTAAAACAAGACCTCAGAACGTTATGTAGTAATTTATATTATACCAAAGAATCAAATACTGATGAGAACAAATAAATATTCTCGGTTTTATAGTTTTAGTATACCTATCCACTATATGTAAAAGTTACGCCAGTAGGAAAGTGCATAAATGCATACTTTTTGTAGCAATTTATTTTTTAGTTTAGTTTCAATAAATGATACATAAAGAAAAAGCAATGATCCAGTTTCTACATTCCGTCTCACTGTGTTTGTTGATTCCATTTATAATATCGGTAAAATTGCTGTGTGCCATTTGATTAGAAGTCAGCGTGCACATGCTCCTGCCATATTCGATTCCTTTGAATTTTTATGGGACTGGTGTGTATGTACATACATGAAAGATTAGACCATTGTGGTCACTCATTCATGATATTGGTGATCGTGACGCTAGGCTGATGATGAGACTGGTATATAGTAAAGGAGATGAGAAGGAATGAGACTAGCATAACAAGTAAAGTATGAAATTCGGAAAAAAAGAGATGGAAAATACAGGGCACAGATACACAGAGAGAGAGAGAATCCAAGAATGAAAGAGAAGTGGACATATATATATATATATCAGCTTATATGTCTACAAAAAAGGGTTCACAAAATTACGTATAAGCACATTCAGAATAAAAACTTAACAAGTTTCCTTGTTATGATGATCACAAATTTTGTTGAAATACGCAGCAACATGAAGAACAAAAAACTGACAATTTTACTAACGTAGATGAAGCTACTATAAAGAAGAAAGAGTTTCTGGGATAGGAGTATCCAGTATCTGTTCTTATACTTGCACGTGTGGGTTATCGTTATCATGATGCTGAATATTGGATTCTGTAGGAAAGCACACATACAGAGTAAAAATGACGCAATTCATTTATTATACAGATGAATCAACGCCGACCAGGGTGCAAATGAACTGTTTTTGGGTGAAAAAGTGGAAATCTCTTTTTTGATGAATACGTAGGATTTTGTTTTCATTGATATATTCTTTTTTGGGGGTTGCTTTTGAAGTCTGCTGCTGATCGCTGCCTGTTTTTGAAGATATACACCGATTATATATATATCTAAGGATGGCACAATTGTCTGTGGTATCCACTTTATATTTCTTTATTCCATTCCGTGGTTGCAATGATAAATGAAAAAAAACTATACAATGCGCCTTGTAGCTTTTTAACTGTATAGGTATAACACGGTATAGCATTAAACAGTACAAATTTACGTGTCTTGATCTTGTTTCTTTTTTGAGTACATCCAATCAAATAAATAAATGAGCTAACTTTCATTCATTTTCAATACAGACAAAAACAGTTTGATGATGAGCACAATGAGCACCGTCATCATCGCCTTTTACACTAAAAAAAGTAGAAGCATTTGCTCTCTTGTTGCACGTATTTTGATAATTTTCTTAGCAGGCCATTTCCTCTTTCTATTTGTCAGAAATGTTTGTGAGGGAAATTAAGTCAAATGGTGGCGGAATATTTTGAGTAAACTTTATATTTTTCCTAAACATCGGGTAACATGATAAATGTTGCATGTGCTGGAGAACCATTTTCC
>JAHZNE010002489.1:0-13245 GCA_027744055.1 Callyntrura sp. NNG-2020 | reverse complement strand
CGGATTCCCCTGGTGGAGCTAGTAAAAGAGTAATCATGTCAAGGAAGCTGAGTTGGTTAGACGATGATGATGGCGATGACGGTAAAAGAAAGTGAGTGAGTAGCAGGGAATGAGATGCATAAGAGACGAGAGAAACGACAAAAAATTATACATGGCCATTATGGTGTCTAATATGAGTAGTCGTATAAATGTGCCCCAAAAAAGGGAACGAACATGTAGTAGAATAACCTTATCATCGTGATGATCACAGCGATATTGTCGTCAAGATATGATATGATGACATAAATGGAGCACCCACAAAAAATACCGAGGAGAAGAAACAAGAAAAGGAATGCTTTTAAAAAAAGACGACGATAAAAGACAGAATTATATTCCCATCAGAAAAAAGCGAATGCCTCGTTGAGGAAATGATCATTATACTGAACAGGAGGAGGAATCGTAAGCTTGTGGGCGCTCATTGAATCGTATTATATGTAAGGGAATTCGAAGATATGAGTGTGGTAAAAAAAACCGAAATGAAACTGGGGATCAGCATTTAATACAAAAAAAATGCAATCGTAAGACAGGACCATAACGAGATGAAAGTGGAACACCTATATAAGTTTTGAATGTACCCGCTAACGTTTCACAATTTCGAGATAGCATGTATACTGATAGATGATTATAATTTGGAGAATTGGAGTTTATTTGCAAACTTGTGGATTTTTAATGAGGCGAAAAGTTTTGAGGATTATACTTATGTATACGTGGGAGAGAACTGTAGTCTAATAATAATAGTATAGGGCGATCTTGGAAGTAGTATTATCCTGTACTTTGATTTTCCTTCCAAACTACTAGGTCGTTTAGTGTCAACTTGTATGCAGTAGTAGTCGTAGCAGAGAAAGAGAAACGAAGTTGGTTGGAAACGAAAAACTTATTCATTTTCCATTTTCTTCTTTTCAAAGAAATGGAACGAGGGATATAAAAGTACATAATGGATTTGCAGAAAACGCATAATTAATTCGTAAAAGCCTGCTTGTTCCTGCAGGGATCAGATTTATGTTTCGGTAGGTAATCTATCAAATTCAGGAGCAAACTGAATGTGTGTACATTATTGAGAGTCGGAAAAGATTAAAGGGAATCTGTCCTACAGACAACATGACCTTAAGAAGTATCACTGCTGCTATACTACACACGCCACTTATTTTATGTATGTTAAGCATGAATACACGATCAATAGCTCATCAGGACATGTTTTGTTTCAATAAAGCTTGCAACATAAAGATGGTCATTATACTTCGTTTTGATTTACTGTTTTCAAACTCAAGCTCATCTGACTTTCATGTGAGTAAGAACCTATTTTTAATTCACAAATAGAGTTTATGTTTTCAGTAAAAATTGTGAATGGCAGAGAGTTGGTGTATATACGGTACGGTTATTTCAGTTCTATTAATAGAGTTCATGATGACATGTAGTTTATTATACACTGCATGAACGACAACCAAGGTGAAAGACAATGTTCTCATTGGCGATACGAAATATATCCTTCTTATTCCATTCCTTAACCTTCCTAGTATTCCTGGGTGTATTATGGCTGAAAGGAAAACCAGTCGTCAGTTCTCTTTATGAAGATGAAATGCATGTCTTTATGATTCGCTTGTGTCCTACACCACTAACTACAACAACCTTTCTCTGTATGTCGCGTATCCCTTGATTCAACTCAACAAAATAAATGACTCGATCTTGTCCTGAATCCATTGTCGTGAAGGAACCTTCAGCCAGTTGAGCTTCGTTTTTCTCAATATCATTATCATCTTTCTCGTTTTCAACTTTCCCTTCTCCCTTTCTCCGCAATCCGTAATGAAGATGAAGAGATGTGTGCTACAGCAGCCCAGAGAACATTTTGAAGAAAGACCACCACCACCAAGGCAATCTACGAAAGAGGAACGGAACGAGTGTTTGGAAGCACACGCGCGTGTATATAATATATATTCATAAAGCTTGTGTCAACTTAATTTACATTTTAACCCAAAGATCCTTTACTGGTGATTGGTGTCTATGAGTGTGTGTATGTGTGCGCAAAACGCCAAATTACATTAAATTTTCTTTCTCTTTTCCCCCGAATATAAATGCACGTGTCCTTCGAAAAGAAGCACTTTTGCTCTTTTGAGAAAACACAAAGATATGATTGCAAGGGAAAACGTGAAATAAAGGAGACGGTTGGACCGTTCAAAAATAAACTGTGTAAATGTACACAAATGCTTTTGTTTGAATGTCTCAATATGAGAGGTCTTGGTGTGGATTCGTGGTCTATAGTCTGTCTCCTGTATAATAATATATTGTATTACCTTTTTCTGATGTCATAATAAGGATAACTAGTAAGTGATCTTTGCAATTCTCATGTCTCTGGCGTCGTGTGCCGCCGCTGTCTTTCTCTCTTTCTGTGTCTTTTCTCCTTTGCACACAATCCACATAAAAGAATTCGTTCTTGTCTGACTTCATTACCAACTCTCTGAAGGGACCTGACTGGAAGACTTTCTTTCTGCCTTTCTGTCCATGTTCCCAACTCCATTTTATTTTAAAAATGAGAATATATATACATTTCCGCTAACTTCATTACGAACTTTAGACACGACGTATGAATTACATGCCTTCTGGATATCGAGTGGGACTTGAGTAAGAAGCAGTGACACGTAATTTTCCTCTTTATTTGCCCTTTTCCCAAAAAAATGAGGAAAAAGCTGGTAGTAAGAGGGAGGGAGGGAGAGGAGCACAATGGTGAATTCCTTCCCAAAAAAACCAAGTCAAGTCAGAGAGGATGAAAACCCTCATCTTTTCTACTTTTCGCTCTTCTTCCATCTCATATTATTAACCAGAAACCACAGCGCGGCGAAATAATAATAATAATAATAATAATAATAATATATGTATTTCGTTGTTCCTTTCTATTATTCTTTCTCGTATCTTTTATGACAATACGACGTCTGTTTAGCTTCCCGTTTCACGTACCTGTATTGCCTCGAGCACCCACTGAGTCCGATAAAGAGTTGCGGCTTTTTTGTGCTGCGGAGGGGGAGTCGGTCTGTGACACTTCAAACCCTCCGCCTGTAGTATTGACTGTGTCATGTTTGGAAGAATTCCGCTTTTTCGAACCGCTTCTGCTACTACCCCCTCCGCCTCCAACATGGTTAGAACTCGAAAACCCAAAACTGGATCGCGATGAGTCTCTCAGTCTGCCTAGGATACTGCTGGATCCTCTGGTGGGTGTATTAGGAACAGTCTCATCACCGGTGCCACCCCCTCCAGTAACATCGTTAATGCTTTGATTCTGTTTAAAAATACAAAATTTTGATTTTATTACGATTATAATAATTTACTACGTACAAAACACAACAAAATTAGTTTCATTTATTTATTTCATGAGGTATCATTTCATCTCGACGTTTTCACTCCCAAATTCCTTATTGCTGATAAGCGCGCTGCACGCCAAAACGGTATAACAAGTAGCAATAATAAGCATTCACATACAAAGTACCCAAAGCGGAGAAGTTTAGCTGCATACAAAAAAGACAAAATGGGTGAAACTTACTACCAACGTGCGGTAATACATAGGTTGCATTCTTACATATCCAAGTTCTCAATTTTTATTTTCCCAGAAAGGAACCGACAAAAACAAAATATATTGCTGGCCAATACAAAAAAGTAAGTGCATAGCTTGGCTGTTAGAGGTGTTGTTTGCAGAAGCGTAATAAAAGTTGTTTTTCCAGTTTCAATGGCAAGAAAAACGATACATTTTTACTTTTTACAAATATTTTCATCAGTGCGGACATGTTCCATAAGAAAATAGAAACTGTTTCCTGCATGCCAGCAGAAGAACCCAGAAAACTCGTATGATTTAGTTTGGGTAAAGCGGTGATAGGTAATATGTGAAGAAATGCAATCAAGTATGTGATCAGATACATTCAGAGAAACTATAGAGAAAAGTTACAGAACATTTTGACGCAGTCTGCACTCTCTGCCCAGCCGAAAAATAACAAATGTACTTTTTCCTCTCTCCTGCCAAAATGAAATTTCGATCTCGTTTCTGTCCGAGCAAAAGAGTTCACCCGTCCATCATTCGTAGCAGCAGGTGAATTGCGTTGCGGCAGTGCGTAGTTTGAAGGATGAATGAAAAGATGCATTGTGTACTTGTGCAATAATAGCATCAACACATCATCGTTATCATTCCCTGCAGAAGCCAAAGTCCAATCTTTCTGAAGAAGCAGAGAGTGAAAAGATGTCTGGTAGGAAAAACTTGCCAATGTTTGGTTTTCCGGCAGTATTGGCATCCAACGCAACTTTATTTCAGACAACTAGACGTGTGTGGTAGCCTTGAAAGAGTTTTTTCCAGACACAATGGAAAATTTCGTTTTTACTCAACCAAACAAGAATCCCCTTCACCTTTCTCCGGATAATATTACGTATTTTTTCCGAGAGGTGACTATTCTTCTTCGAGAGAAAAGTTGTAGGGAACTTGATGATGTGGTGCGAAGAGGATGAAGATGACGATTGCTTTTCCTAACAACACAATAACAATCATGCCTTTTGTATGAGGTGGCTGGGTGAGGTATTTGCTGACTTGCTTTTGTTGTTGATCTCGCTAGGAAAGCGATATTGAAAAAATGAGGAAAAGGCTGAATGAAAAAAAATATCGGAGTCAGCCACTCATCACATCACCACGAACCACAATGTCAACAAGAACAACGAACCTCGATGGCAAGTGGCAACACAGTATCAATTTCTAGAGAATACGACTCGACCATCACCATTTCTAATGCTCCAATGTCTTCATCCTTTAAGAAGTTATAAAATAGGAAGAATGTGTCCATCGCTAGAACATTTTCCCGGGAATATTGAAAATGGTAGGAAGCAAGCTGTGAAACAGTGCGAGCTTAATTATCTTTACGAAAAGCTCAAAAGAAACTATCAGATTTTCGTTCTGGCGCTATTAGCACAAATATGTTGTGCATCAGGAAAATGTTCTATTTCCCCCACAATTTTAGATGTCATTGCAGTTTTCAAACTATCATTATATGTTTAAAATTTACCCATTAGAAAAAGAAAACAATATCCGTATATCTGACAATTTGCATTATCGATTTTCCCGTGTCTAGCCATAAGCTGCTTAGGTTTTCTATAAGTGCAGTGTGCTCTTTCTCTTCAACATGTCGTAATGCCTATGTAAGTATGGACATGCACAATATGGGAAATGCAAACTGAGGAAGTTTCGCTTTGGCGTATTCTCGGGACAAGTATAGGTAAACATAAACTATAAACTATAAATATTCCACTTCAGAAACGTATCACGGAGGAAATAGAGCAAGTCATTATTTCGACGGAAATGAGTAAATACCTACAACGGGAGTACAAGAAGCCAACATTCAAACTCAATCACTGCGTTTATAACAAAATATAAGGGGAAATATAAAAAATCCGATTGCCCAAGACCCCGTGATAATGTAATAATAATAATAATAATAATAATAATAGTAAGACATAAGAGCGATGCATTTTTAGTAGTATTGGAACATTCCGGTTAAGATGGGTGAAATGTGATACTGATACTTGTCTCTCGATGCAGGGGGTAATGCAACTGTATGCCAGCAGCAACATGTCAAAGTGATATGAGATACCATTAAATTGCGTATTTGTGCAACTGGTACAAAACAGTATTATTTTAATGGCCAATTTGAGAAAAAAACGACAACGACAGAAGGATACGTTCAACGTTATTTTACGACTCGCCAACAGGCTACTAAACTGCTAGAAGCAGAAGAGTCCTTCATTTCCATCTGGTAGATAAGTGGCACTACTGGTAACGGAAATGGCGAAATTCAACAGCACCAGAATTTAATGGTCCGGAGCAATATAAAGCTACTAATCGATTTATAAAATGGGCGGATGGCGTACATACATTCATAAGCACCATTCTGCTTTTTTATTGCATCAAACATAATTGCAAAAATGCTTTCCCCCTCCAAATATTGCGACCGGGAAACTACAAAACCGGAGGAGGGGAGGGGAAACCGGTCAAAACTCATATTGGATTCGCTCCTGCAGCAAAAACTTCCGGTGTAGTTTATTCCCATTTTGTCTACCTTCATTCCATTTTCTTTCTTCCTTTCATCCTCAATTTGTCCATCTTATTTCTTCCGTATGACGAAAATCAAAAGGGGGAAGCTAAGATGACACAATACACGTCCTACTGCCAACAAAAAACGACCCCAAACCATCACACATCACTACTGTCAAAAGAGGTAGTAGGATCATAAAATCCCCCCAAAAAATAAACCGACAAAACTATTTTTCCCGAAACGGATCTAACGATGGGAATAAAAAACATACAAAAGGTGGTGGTGCCTTTCTTCCAACAATAACTTAATTTTCACAAAGCAAGAAGAAACAAGCCTCTCGGGAAGCAGCCTACAGAGTGAGTGGTAGACCCACACACACATCTTGGATAAGAACTCCCACACAAAGACACGTCCGTTGTCGTTTTCTTCCTACATCATATCTTCCACCCTGGGAAACAAAGGGGCTCGAATAAAGAAAACTTCTTATCTCTAACCCGTCTTATTGGACAACAAGAAATCATCGTTCAAAAAACTTTCCCTTTTGTTGTACTGTCACAACCTGTCGATGTCTAAATATATTTCCGTCTACTCGCTTTATATACCTTCTCTGTATTCCCTGTCCCACAAAGCCAACAACCAGATCATCAAAGTCGCCCAAGGTTTCTTCTTTAGTAGTTGCGATCGCGGTACTCACACACGGGCTATTACAGTACCGGTTTACAATACCGTGCATGACCGGAGAAAGCAGTGTTTTCTCTACTTTCCCATCATTCACATCATCGTCTTCTTCATCGCCGTCATCATTAGATTATACCTCGTTTACTCCTCTGTTGTCTCCCAAGACAATGATCATCCTCCTTCGTTTATTGTAAAAACTAAACAAGTACGCAAACAAAACGGAAAGCCTCTTTCTCTTTCTCCCTCTCTTCTCTCGCAGGAGAGCAACGAGAAACATGCACAACCTAACAAACCACAAAGAGACAACAAAAAAGGAATGACAACAAGCAGCATCAGTTTTCCACCTTGTTTTACTTCCATTGCTTCGAGCCAGCAGCAGAAGCATCAAGCAGATTCGTCTTTATTCTTCTTCCTTTCTTGTTCACCCGTTCTTTAATTTTTCTTCTTATCCATCGCACACACTAGTGCAGTATAGTTTACTGAAAAAAATACTGGTGGACCTCCGGCTACAAGTGCAGCATAACAATGAAATAACAGATGGAACGAGAAAGCGAGAGAAAGACATCAACCGCGTTATTACAGGCTCTTTTTGGTACGTACAGGAGCAGCACGATGATAATGATAAAATGGAATAAAAAACGATCTCGTACTTCTTCCACTGTTGGCTCATCATCATGGTTGAACAAAACGCAAGGACAAAATAAGTGAGACATCAAAAAATATCTTAATAGTAAATACGACTCTCTTGTGAACTGTTTCCCTTTTTTCTTGTTGTCTGCTTTCTTCCTGGACAAAAATGAAGTGCTTCTCCTTTTTTTCTAGTACTTATTCGTAAGAAAAACAGCTTCCAGCTACGTTACAATTTAGTATACCTACACGCTGTTTTATCTGTACACACACGCGCGCGCTTTCGTATATATCACACACATATACTATTATATTTCATACGCCAGGATATAACATTATCCGGACAGGTGATGTGACTGCTGCATTGCATTTTCAGTTCCGGTTTAACGTGTATTTTTTTATAAGAACAGGAGCAGTAGCAGGAATATAGTCAGTAGTAGTCTTTTTGTTTTATTTTCTCAATAATACCATTTCCACTCGGCTAACTGTGCACGAAAAACGAATGCCCCAATCTAACTTTATACCTAGTTAACTCTGCATGGTCTGCCATGTTTACGATGTTCCAACCCATGTGCTGTACTCTTGTATTAGTGCTAGTCACAGGAAAAAACAAAAAAATACGTATGACAAACGACATTTTCTTTTCGAGAGAAAGAAAGAGGAAAAGTCTTGAAGAAAGTCTTTTATGAGATTTCTTCAATTTTTTCGCTTCCTGAGAATAGTCAAGGTTTCCCTTGATAATATTCTTGTTCCCAGGAAGAAAATACAAGAGTGGGAGGAAGAGAGAACGAGAGCGCCGAGACTACTACCGGCTCAGCAACAAGGAAAAACGAGACAATAAAATATACCAGTAAACGTACCTAAATATATTACATTACAATAATATCCGCACCAACATGTAATCATACCACACTATATATAGCTTAGTTTTAGGTACGTGTTGCTATCACTGGTTAGTGTCTTGTCTTATTTGATAACTTCCCCAGACAAGACTCCTCTTAACCATAACTCGTAGAGGCTTCTTCTTCGTTTGCTTCTTCTGAGAGAAAAGAGAAATAAGAGAAATGAAATAATAGCAAGAAGAAAGTAACGAACAAGAACAAGATATCATCAAGACGATCATTCGCATCGTCGTTTGTCGCTGTCTTCGCCAAAGTATTAAAATCTGTATACCAGTGGTTCTGCTCAGGGCGGTTAGCTCATTTTATATTTAGCATTTATAAGCTTTCTTAGTTTTTATCTCCGGCCAACCTGCCTTCGTAAGATTTTATATGATTGTTATTGCCGCAGTTATAGTACTACACGGATTGTTATAAAAGTTGGAACTCGGAACTGCATTCGCTTAAATTCTGACTATGGGGATACAGTAGGACGCACCATAAATATATACCTACCTATATGTTATTGTGCGTCACGCTTATAATTTTTCTTTTAATATTCAGCCTAAGAATTAGAAGGAAATGCAAGCGAGTATTACGCATCGCTTGAGATAAGTATGTATATATACGGAGCTGTGGTGCGTACTCTGTGGCTAAGTAAAGGACAATTAAAAGCTGGGCAGAAAAAAATGTCTGAAATATTTGGTGACGCGGAAGGGGGATCTGTTGTGTTTGTACGGCGCGTTGCGTAGCATGTCCCATCTTTTCCTTTCAAATAAAAGGGGAAAGCAGTCAGAAAATCATCCGCCGTGACCACACAATGATGACGATGCTGCTGAGATGAGGCACACACATCACCTACGTACACCATGTGCACAGCAGTGTGTATTATTGCAGCTATTATTACAAAAGTATGGTATAGCACCGTTAAAAAGCAAAACTGAACGAATCGTCAGGTTTTTTAATATCAGTATATGATGAGATGAGTTGGGGAAGACAGTTGTGAGGGGAAAATATTATGTGAGGCTTCATGTAATACGTGATATTATCAAGTGGGATTTATGGGAAAAGACGGCAATAAGCCAAAAGTACGTAAAAGTTTGATGTGTGGAAGAAGAACAGTGCTTCTGTTTGGAAAACTCCGCACCACCACCACACCCGTTCGACCATGAATATTACTATTGTGGTAAAAGTGAGAATTACGACCGTCATATCCAACTTGTGTGATATTATAAAGACGGAGCACACAGGACCTTACAATAAATCTCCAAGTAGTAGCAATAGTAGCGTGTACTCGTCGTCGAGAATACAAGGCAAAGCACAGGAGGAAACTACTTAATTAATACGATAAAAAACAAAAAACTGCCGAAACAGACAGGTCAATCTCTGTTGGAAGAATGGGACAGTGATAATAACATACGAAAGTGGTAAGTAATAATAACATTGTCACGTTATTGTCAGCGAATGAAAACGTGCAAAGAGGAGTAGTGTTTTTTGTGTGTGTGAAAGACTTGTCTCCATTTGGGTAGCAAAATGAAGGTAAAAGGCGTGACAGGTATAGTAGTGTGCTATTACGTGAGCGGTGGCTGTCACTATTATGAGCTGTTTGTGTAGTTGTTCGCTTTTTTGCAGTTGATCGTTTTGCTCTGCCACAAAAATAAAGAAAAAAAATACTAGCTGATTTATTGCCATCAGCGTACAAGATAATGTCATTTCTCATCAATTCCAGATGGGACTCTCTCTCTCTCTGTGCCAGCAGCCAAAAATGTACTCGCAGTTTAGCTTTGGGGATGGGTATGTACGGCAGGCGGGAGCAATATCTCTACAACTTTTTGTTCTTTTAAGTAAATGACAAAAAACGGTTAGTAGTATCGTTTACAGTTCTCCCAGCAAGCGTTCACATTTTTTCCTGCTCATTTCCCATTCCGCTCGTGCTCCCCTCATGACTGTCACTTTTGCCAAGAATGGGACGTACAAATAATGTGAGATGATGACGATGTGATGTCGGTGATATGTGGGGACTGTCTAGGCGCTTAAGCATGAAAAATGCATTCACATTTGGAGAAGACAACACCGTTAACAAGAAAAGTACCCTATGAAAGTAATACTACAACTAGCAACTAAAAGTACGGCAAAGATGCGCCCGCTAGATTAAATTTTGTTTAACACTGACAGTATTTACATTTATCGCGCACGTAGAGTGTTTAAAAGCTTGTGGTGTGCTACAACTTTTGTTACTTTGGCTGAATTCAGTAATAGGTTAAAATCACCTCAGAAAACCTTTAAATAAAACTCGGGTCATGTTGGAAAATTGATTGGGTCTGAAACATTAGAAACCCTAAATTAATCAAAAAGGTGTATTCGTTAACGAGACACGCTATCCAATACAGGGACAATGGAGAATGATACCCTTATTTTTGAATTTTCCTGTCTAATTCATATTGCAGGGAAAAGTTATTTGCCTTGCATACCAGAGAACAACCAAGAGGAAAATGCAAAGGCTGACTGACAGTGATAATAGTGATTCAATTTTAAACCACGATGGAGTCTTGAGCGAACTGTGACAAAGTGGTTGCCGGTTGCATGTTGTTTTTCGGGTTTCACAGAAAAGAACGTGACATGCTTACCAAACACAATTCAGTCGTCCAAAAAATGAGCACAAAATTGCAAAAGTTGCAAAACCAAATGCGAGCAAAAAATCTTGTTTGTAAAGTACATGGAAAAAGTAAACACATAAAATGTCAAAGTTGTGCGCTTATCATCAGCCGTTGTCGTGATACAAAATATACACACTCTCATGTGCTGTGTGTGGTGGTGGCCGCCTACTTTTGACTTTAGTGATACCAACAGACTATTTTATTGCAGCTGACGGGAATGACTGGAACGACCGACAAAACAAGTTAAATGAGGATCAAAACTATCAAACTAGAAGAATTATATGACAGGTCCTAAATGTTCTCTTCAAGAAAAGTATGCAAGCTACAAACAAGCTAAAACAAAGTTTTGGTCAACTAGTCAACTTGATAGAGATGCAAGTGTATGTATACGCTCACCAAGTATATAATAAGAAGTCTCGACAGTTGACAACGTTCTCGAGAGAGAAAAAAAACGTAACCTGATACTGATAACAAGTCACTGAATTTTTCATTCAGTGACCTAGAACTATCAACTAGATGGAGACATCTAGCCAGAGACAAAATTGGTTTTTTTCTTGGGTCAAATAAATAAGTACAGTAGCGCAGAACGTACTGATGTGGCATAATAGATAATAGAGTTACATAAATGCTTTATACAATTTTTTTTATGAATCTCTCTAGTTGCGTCAGAGTTGTAGTGATATTGATAAGAAAACTTTGCAAACAAGTGCATAATATGTAAAGCATCTTAAATGTACAAAGCGAGAAATGTTCGTTCGTGTGTGCACATTAGCATTGCCAAGCCACACACACATTTCCAAAATCTTCGCTCTGTTTCTTTATTTTTACGATTCGCAGATGAAAAAATCACATTGGATGTCATCCAAGTTGTGTAAAAACCCCAATTATTGCTATTATTTCACACCCCACCCTACAGCCAAAAGCTAAGTGCCCCTGCTTTCTAATGACTGATATTATTATAAGCTTGGTATAAAAATTACAAGATTATCTTTATCGATGAACCATTTTTCTATTAAATTCAAACCTTTCCAGCAGTTCCTCCAGGGAAAAAGTCCTTCGAAATTCTGAAACCCTTTTTGAGGAGCCCACTACCACTAATACCACTCGCCCGGTAACTTTTCCCGACGATAGGCTCAGGTACAGCGGGACTAGTAGTAGTTATCATCGCAGTCGTTACTACCACACCGCCGCCACTACTCCCACCACCCCTGCCATTTTCTCCGTCTTTCTTTTTCTTTTTATTCTCAACACTGGTTTTATTCGAGTAACTACTGAGCTGTTCTGTTCCATTGTTACCATTTATGTCACTACTACTGTTTTTCTTGCCATTGTTATTATTTCTCCCACTTTTTCCATCACTTCTAAGCACTACCGTCTCGTTGTTGTACTCATCATCATCCTGATAACTCTCCGTTTTCTCTTCCCGCTGCTGCTGTTGACTAATAACATTATTATTTCTTTTGTTCGAATCCATCTGCTCGGCGTCACAACCTCCATTTTTGCTACTTTTCCCATTCTTTTTATCATCTTTTCTCTTTTTATTTTCACGTTGCTGCGATTCTTCTCCCTCCGCCGCCACTTCTTTCTTCTTCATTTTATCTAGCTTTTTTCCCAAGATTTGCTTTTCCATTTTCAGCTTTAACTTTTTACTCTTCTTTTTCAACTTGTTTCGTGACGCAAAGCAGAGCGGATCAGCTGTGAAAAGTAAAGTTCCGTCACAAGTTTTCTTAACTTCACCACTCTGTAAATCCAGAGTGACGTCGTCAAAATCCTTTGTCACGTAGATTTTTTCCTCCTCCATGGGATCTGGGATGGCAGGACCAATGTAGAAAGTGGAAAATATGGCGCGTTTGGTGGCTCGGCTGGAATTTCGGCGTTTTCTCCGGATGAGACTAAGCCTATTAATAGTACCCGTGGAAAGAGTGGGTTTGTTCTGTACTTTTTCGTGCGCATGGGTGTAATGATCATGATTATTATTGCCATTGTCATCAGCGTTATCATCATTATCATCGTCATTGTCGTCGTTATTCTGTTTGCGACGCGAAGTATCCTCTTCCTCACCATCTGCCACTTTATTATTCTTCTTGGCCCATCGTTTCCGAAACGATTTAAGAAATTTTGACGTACGTCGTGACACATTACTTGTGTAACCACTGGAACTACTTCCCGAACTGCTCCTGTTGGGAGATACATTAGAAAAGGCACTGAAGATGTTGCTGGTGTTGTTATTTATTGTGGATTCAGCGGGCGCACTAACTACACGTGTTATATGCGGAAATCTCAACGGTTTTCTCAAGAAAACGACCGGAGCTG
>JAHZNE010002488.1:0-41173 GCA_027744055.1 Callyntrura sp. NNG-2020 | reverse complement strand
ACGTATGTACATGTAGCTAGCACAATCATTTGTGAATTGTGAATGAAAAACGGTCCGTACGCTTTGGATCTCCTGTGATATAACCTGGCATGGGAACCCGCATTGTTGTGGGACAATATACCAAAAAGGAAATCTAAATTACAAAAGGAGCGGAAAAGTAGAATAGAGCATTGTGGTGCTCCGAAATACTTTCGACGGGGAAGAGTAAATTTTTGATATTTTTCGTCCCGCTGCTGCTGCCGTTTTGCTGCTGCTGTTATTTGGGTCTTTCCCATTTTGGTATGTAGCTCCATCCTTCAATGAGGAGGGCAATACATTTTCACTTTCCCTTTAAAATTTATTTGCACATTGTTTGCCTGGAAACAGCTGCATATTGTCCTGTCTATAGTCTCAGTCGGTAAATTTTAAAAAAGTAAATGGCACACATAAATGAATGCATGTATTGCCTATAAGAAAGCACACCGTTCACAGGAAGCGGTTTTACATGAGAGGCAAGTTTTTTTTACGTGAAAGGATTGTCCGCCATGGGAATAAATAAATAAGGCGCATAGCAGCAGCACAAAAAGAACGACGTTGTACTTTCCCATCTCTTCCTCCATCATACTTCCTGCATTCTATCTGAGAAGAAAACCGTTTTTGTCCTTCGCTAAAAAGGAAACGTGAAACATGTGTCCGAGGCACTTACCGACATAACGAGTCAAAGATCATCTTGTTGATAATACTCTATAGTGTAGTGTAGTTTTATGACCGACCATTAAACCGTATGGGAGCTTAGAAACGACCAACAAACAAGTAAAAATACGAAAAAGGTATCATCACCGCCGTCCGTGTGTATAATATATACACATCGTATCGTCGTCGTTTTCTGTAAGAGCGGGGAGCACTTTTGTGAAGAATCTCCACGCAGTAGATCCACTATCCTATTTTCTACATATGTCGTCGCGTCGTTGTTTTTCCACTTGATGTGTGCGAATCATTGGAAAATTTGTAAATTTCTTTGTGAAAAGAGCGCGTCATGTGGAAAGACACAGCTCGAAGTAGGTGACAATTACGGGAGGGAAAGACACTAAAAATGTTTATGTTAAACGATTTATGTAGAGCAGTGTACTAATTTCGGGAAGGGGTAGGCAATAAAACAGGGTTACGCAATGTGTGACTAAACTAGAAACAGGATTGTTATTTCAATGAGAGAAAAACGTTTGGTACATCATGGTACGTTAAAAAAAGTTTGCAATCGACATGCAATACTAAAACGAGCATAAATCACGTTATTACTGTCCAAGGCAGACTGGCAATAATGGCATTCATGTTTAGTCGGTGACAAACGTATATCAATCAGTTGTGTTTCCCAGGAAACACAACTCCACGGGAGCCGGCTGTAGTGGTTGTTGTTTGTGTGAAGGTTTGAGCGGAAATTCCTTTAGACCAACCATTATGGATGTGTGACAGCATGATAGGATATATGATACGTAAAGAGGGATGGGCATATTTTTAAATCGTATCATCACTCAATTTCTAAAAACAAATAGGTGGAAACAACAGGAGGGAGAACATGACTCCCATAATTGGATACCAAAACAGTGTAACACAATATCTGCAAATATTTCTGGTTTTTATATAACATTAGGAGATCTTACTTTATTTTGCTCCATTTTGCAAGTCCTTACGTTTCATGTTCATTAATATCATGTTTCACATAGACATATGTTGGTTAGATGTGCTTGCTTAAATTTTAGTAAATAACAAACTCAGCTAAAATGACTTGCGATTAGAACAGTATATGTCCTTTCTGTGTGCACCCTGATCAATCTGTCCGCCCGGCCGGACACGCGATGTCGTAAACAAAGGCACATTTCAAAATTCTGTTTTCATCAATCGATAACAATGCACCGTAGCCGAGTTTGAAAATGGGTCCTATGGGTCAACTATAAACGTAAAGTATAAAAGCCATGAAATTGTATGCAGATACATCCTAGGGTGATAGGAAATTGGCAAATCTCTCCAGCGAAAGTGGACCCCTTCGTATCACAATGTTTTTAAAGTGCTTTTTGAATTATTCCCGAAGTTAAACTAATTTTGAGGTTTGTTGAATTTCTAGCTAAGCTGCATAGCGTAAATGTTTGACCCCCTAACGTTTCCTCTACGGGTTAGCTTTAAATTTTTAAGACAAGTTTTAAATCAAAAAGTCAAAAAATTTGTAAAACTGATACACATTCATGGGAGTTCAGAGAGTCCATGAGGTAAAAAGTGTTTCATGAATTACTCGTGAAGGAAAACGAAATTTAAAATTCTATTTACGTGAATCGATACTTATGCAAAATTACTTGATTTCAAGGGGAGAGGGGGTTCCACTCATTGCTAATGCATCGTCAACCTTACTTTCAGCGTTGCGTTGCATTCGTTTTATTATTTACTACAAAACTACGCTGCGACTAAAATCCTCCATGTGCTTTCCTTGAAGCCATAGAAAAGTGTTTCGCTATTACAAATTAAATACTGCACACATCCTATTATCCAACCCAAAAGGTGTAATGACTTCGTGTACCCGTACGGTGTAGCTCCAGTTGAAAAGTGAAATTACATGAATGAATATATAAAGCATCACCACATGTCACATTATGACATGCATATGTAATATATTATTCGCCATAAACAAATGCCATTGAGTAAACCAAACCTCAAAAATTCTAGGAAAAGGTGTAACTAGTTTTGGTATAATTTTTTAAAATAATATTAGTAATTCAAGTGCGGTTTCGCAACGCAAGTACAATAATTATCATTTATTTTAATCAGTTTTTTCTGTAATATAATTTATGCTAGATATGCCATTTAAAATCATTTATAATGTCAACTTTTACTGAACATCTGGACCGGATTATGGCATTCGAGGGGTAAACACTTTAAAGCATCCTTCCAATTAGAGATGTGTAGACATTATTATTATTCTTATTGCATTTCGTAAAGAGCTTCCAGCCAAAATGGATAAATGGATGAGGAAGTGTGTACCGGAGAGAAAGGGAGCTGCTGAAAACAGAGCTTGTACATTTGAAGTTGCTTTCCCCAGAAAAACGTAATTGCTGAGTACCATGGCTCCCCATTCAAAAATTCACGCTAGATTACTCAGTGTCGACGACAAAAGGTGAAGTGGAGCTAGGGACGACGCTGCTGTTCATCTGCTTGTGTTGCTGTCGTTGAAAGGAAAAAGATGTAACCTGTAAGGGAGCAACATAAACTAATGACGATATTAATCAGTTCGACGTTGTAGTTTTGGAGGAATATTCCACAGAAAAAGTCATCATCACAACAAAGTAGTACACAACGCAGTAGTCAATAGGGAGTGCTAAAAGCTTGACGCACTCCTACTCCGCTTTCACCTATTATTCAATCAGAACACATTATATGTATACGTAGAAAATGAATGAAATGATGAAGAAGATTCAACTTGGCGTGAATAATTTTTTCCCGCGCAGCAGGATTGACTGGTGCAGAATGGAGTTCATTTGTACATTTGACATTTCCAATTAACTTGATTAGATCTTCGCTTATTCGCGATAAAAGAGTTGTAGTGTGGCTGTAACTGCTCAGGGATATGATGAGGAGGTTTAGCAGCGAAAAAAAAAACAATTTATTGGCTTACGGGCTGACAAAACACGTTTACCTGACAAATGCATGTACGAGATAAAATAATATAATATCAACGCACGAATCATAGAGTATCGATACCAAACTATAGGAACGGCTCAATCCAATCATATTTAGACGGAAACAATTTTGAGCTAGATATTTGCAGTAAATAGGACAAAATCATTTCCAGCAGCCATTCTACTCTGAAAATGGAGTCGGGGTTAGGTCATTGAAAATAGGGAGTTAATATTTTCATGTGGCATGGAGTCTGTATTCATGGAATATACACTTTCTCTCTGTCGGCTTTATTATTTTAGCGGTTGAGGTACAGACAGGTAATTTGTGATGATTCGATAACTAACAAAAGAGAAGCAGAAAGTGCTCTACTTATAATTTGGTCCTAATTAAATACGTCGAGAATAAAAAGGACGCAAGTCATCGTCGTCGTAAACAATATTATTTTACACACTTTTTCCATTTCACCTGTTCTTTTGTACGAACGAGATGTTGGCATTTACGAAGATTGGCTAGACTGACAATGGAACTTTCCTTACAAATGACCATACACGGGTCTCCTATTGAAAGAAGCCATTCAAAAACAACTTCATGCTAAAATGGACCGTTGCACTCATATCACCACGCTGTTCTCTTTAACACGGGGCAAAATGGACAAGTTTATGTTGACGTCATAATTGTCACATTGTTACAATAACCCCCCCCCTACCAGCGTGACATACTATTTGGATGGTTCCCAATTACTACTTGTATAACTATTATTATTGTTGACATTTCATCAAATTTACATGTGCATTTTACAGAATGGTTATCTTTTCTTGAGTACGTTAGCACGTACAACAAAGGCTCTCTTCAAAATTACTTTTCCCTTCCCCTTCTGTGCTGCTACCACCATCACCTTTAATGATACCGTGTCTCAGAAACGTATTGCCGACGCATTTCTCCTTCCCAGGGATTAAAATGTTAAAACATTTTAAAAATAGAATCATTGTCTCTCACAAAAGACTCCTGCCAATATCTAATAACGCCACGTTTCAGAATGTTCTCCATTAACCAGGATCGGGACACGGTTGTAACCACTTATTAAATTTGCATGGAAACGACTATTGATTCACATTCGCGTGATTACAAAAACGGCTCTGGGAGTCGAGTTCCTCTCCGTTGATTAAAATGGCCGCAGTGTCTTCCCTGTGGTCAATCAAATTACCGTATTACTTTGTGATATAAAGAGAAAAACGCTTGTGTTACGCAATGAGTGTAGACATTTTCCTGTGAAAATAGATTGAGATTCACATCCACAAAAAAAACGTTGTTCACCGCCATGAAAGCGAAAGTTTGTTTTCACCCTTCGTTCGATTTTCCTCTCACCACCGCCATATTGAACATAGATTCCCCCCAAACTAAAAAAATATGAGCTGCGAGGCCCATGGCATGACGTACCTTTTTTCTAAACATAATAACACGCTTCAAGTTTGCCATGATCAGGAAAATGATGACGGCGATGATCATGACGATAGGCTTGAATGGGCAAACTTTAACACAAAAAGGGGACGTAGTGGAAGCAGAGAGGAAAAACATAATTGATCGTGAGCCTTTAAATCTACTCACTGATAAGGAAAAGTTGATTGTCTTTTCTTGAGAGAAAACACGAGAAAGTTATATACTGTTTAATATTATTCTACGTTATAAGCACATTTTACGGAGAAATGATTCTTTTTTGTTTACAGGTGGAATATTTCCAGAAGAATTGAAGTCATCCCCTGTGGAAGTTGCTTTTAAGTACGCTGTGTTCTCCGTGAATCGGGAGCGGAAACTTTTGGGGAATAACACAACGCTCGTCTATCGCACCTTATATTACAAAAATAATGATATCTTCCAAGCTTCGAAAATAGGTGAGTGACTATCTACAGACAAGAGGAGCGAGAGGAGAAAAAAACCTTATTCCATCATCATTAGACGGAGTAGTGGCATCACCACTAGTACTAGCAGTAATAAACACCGTTCCCAACAATAATTTGTGTGATAGATCGATTGCTGTCAAGGTTTTCCATCTTGTGCCCTATCATCATCGCTTCTCCACAAAGAGAGTTACAAGCATAATAATACAAAAAAAATCCATAAAATATCTTGTTTACATGGTGGTTATATACAAGGAGCGAAATCCTGAAAGGTCTTACTCAAACGGCGAAAGCCTCATCGTAAACTGCTTCCGCATAGGTAGTTATTTCTCGCCAGTGTATGTCTCTCTGGATAGACCTCAACTCTTGCAAATTTGCCAGCAAACGTGAAAAGCGAACCCACTCAGACTGACAGGAACTCCATTCGGTGCACATATAGTGCACCTAAAACGGGGTTCCTTTCCCGTAATAATCCTTTAGTTTTCTGCCTAACTTGTAACGAGTCATCTCCATTTATCTTTTTATCTCTGGCGCAAGGCAAAAAAAATGATCATTTCATTTTCCTTGCCTTTTTATATCATCACACATCATCATCATCATCATCGTCATCATATATTATTATTCTGCCTCTTCATCGTCATCATTGCAAAGAAGCCAAACGTACGTAAGGACGTACGATAAAAGGTAGACTCCATAGGAATCCCTTTGCGTTTACCTTTTTACTGCGGCTGGATATGCTGGCAGACAATCAGGCTAACTTTCATTCTTTTTCCAAACAAAACTTTATTGGCTTCCTTGCCTTTCTTTAACGATTTTAGTCACCTCAGCACGATAATAATTTGACCGTCCATTGTTACTAGATAGACAGAGACAAGGCAGCTCTCTTTCTCTCTCTCTCGCTGTCTAACTTACCCTTCTCTACATAACAATATAAATGAGCGCACATCGTCATCATCACATTCATCCAGTTCTTCAAATAATGTCTGTCTTCACCCATCCAACCATCCGCCGTCTTTGCCAAGTAGCCATCGAAGGGAGAGCTGTGAAGGTTAAAAAATACGTGTAAAGTCATTATTCCAGTGCATGTCATCTCTACTAGTACAACATGGCCAGTTTCATTTTCCGCAGGAGTCAGTCACAACATATTTATTGCATTATTACATCATTGCACATACCGTATATCTTTCAATGGAGCCCTGGGGCGAGGGTTGAAAGATAATAATCAGAATAACAAAGTTGGTATTGTTTCCAGTTGCAAGTAATAAAAACTTCTCTAGTTCCTAGAAATCACACGTGAAAACGAATTTACTTTAGCAAAGTAAGTATCAAGCCCCTACATCTTTTTTACTTTATATTACATTAAAAGTTAGGTAAAAGTAAAAACAGCGCTAATGGCTAACGGCATTGATCATTTTTACTGTTTGCAAAAAATAGGTGTTACCTCGTTGAATGGATCTAACGCCAATTTTCCAGCAGCTTTGAAAAGCAAACGTAGTATAACTATATATTTCTGTTTTCCCATAAAAACCTTTATTCAGACATCTAACTTATTGTATGAAATGTATGACATTTGACTTCCGCCATTACGTTATAATGAAAAGGAGGACTAACACCTTTCGTCTATGACAAATCTAAACCCCCTAAAACCCCATCCCCATGTACTTATTAGCGATTGGACTCTATTAGAAGATATACGGTAATAACCGTATAAGCACTATTATACCCCAAGTTCGATTTTTGGTCGCCCTACTTTAACTTATTCCTTTGCATGCATGCCAGACTTTGTTATTCTTCTCTCTTCTCTTGGGTGAGGGTGTGTGTGTATGCTTGGTTATTCCAGTGTGGGATGATTTGCTTCCGTGCCTACGAATTAGTTTCCTCCCAACTTTTCCTGTCGTTGTATGTCACAGCGTAGATAAGTACAAAAGGCACATCGAAGTAAAGAATACACACACACACATTCTATCATCCCATACTTTTCCGTTGTAATGATACACTGACCGGTATCGGTATGTCTTTATCCTGCCTCCTTAACTACTATTACTACCAATACCTCGCCTACAGCACGACTATCACTACTACTACTATTACTACTACTACCACTACTACTATACTCCTTTGGATTCCTGGACATTCAGTGTAGCATGAGAAATCTGAGCTGACAAGTTATGCCAGTTGTATTACATCCTGTCAAGGGGAAATAGACACATAACGACAGAGCCATATTAAGTCAGAAATCCGGAATAAATTCAATGCAATGCTAGGCATGAAAAATTGGAGCTCTATCACTATAGTACAGCCACGAAAAGTCGGTTATTTTTGTATTTTAAGTTGCTTAAGGTCTGCACACAGGGCTATGAGGCTCCAAAACTTCTACTGCCTTCTTATCTCCCACCAAACTTATTTCTGTGAGTGCATCAATGAGAAAGGGAAAAATGTTAAAAATGGAAAAGGAAAAATCCATTTCTACATGATACTATTACTATTATTATTATTATTATATTTATTCAACAATGTACTTGCTGCCATTGCCATCATCATCGTCGCGTCGTCACCGTCGTCTTCGTTGTCGTCTTCTAGAGACATTTCCTTTTTTGATATTTATGGTTGTTGCACGAGACGATAGTTATAATAAAACAATGTAAAAAACGAGAAAAGAAACCTAATATTTAGTATGTACATTCCTTCGAAAGTGTCTGGGTGGATGGCATAGAGAGAGAGAGAGAGAATCGGAGAGAAAAAATGACGTTGCTGGAAAACTATAATAGACAATTGAAGACTTTATGGCGAAGACTTGACAGGAGGACAAAGATGAGGAATGACGAAGAGACAATATGCGTCGTGTTGCGCTACTACACTTCCTTCCGTGGCGGCAAGTAAAAAATGTGATATAGGCCAGATGAAAAATTTGAGTGTCACTTCAAGGTATACGCGTTATTATGTAACCTCCAGCAGAAGCCAGGCAGCTTCTCTCTGTTGTTCTTCAGATCCTGGGTCTCTCTCTCTTCTCTCCCTCTGTGAATAACAGTAGGCGCGAGTTATGATAAAAGTTAGCATAAAAAAATAAATTCACTCACTCACGGAAACGCTATAATTCCGTAAAGGCTGTGCAGATAAAATTGAAGAATGGGAGAGATGATAAACCTTTATGCGCACAATAAAAAAAATCCGAACTCAACTTCTGTTTATCCTCAAGGAACCTGTCACATTTATTTGGTTCTTCAATTATTTTACTATTCCGTTTGACAATTTTAACCGGGGGGAGCAACGCAAACAAAGCAAAGCGGTGTGATAAAAATGACAAAGATGCGAATTACTTTTTTAAAATGTCAGTACCGGTTATTTGGTACTTGTCGTGTTTTCTCTTCAATTTCCTCGTATTGGCTTTATTTCTACAGAGCCAATATGCTCGCTACGCTAAACCCATTTACAGAGATCCTATCAGAAAATTACAAACGCCGGAGAGAGAGAGAGAGAGAGAGGAGAGAGAAAGAGAGTGAGAAGTTTGCAAAAAGGTACTTTCCCAACCTTTTTGCATAAATGTGGAAAAGTGTAGAGAAAACCATAAATTTCAAGTTTATACTTTTTACAAATAGGTAGATTGAATGACTCCATCAACTAGTAGGCAGGGAGGGTGTGTGTGTGTAGGTGCTGCCAGTTTTACCACTAGTTCATGAATCTTGCAACAGTCATTCAAGACAACAGACATTTATTTTATTACACGATGCTCCTTCAAACATGCAGGGATAAACTGGCTCGTTGAAGCAACAGAAACAAGAAATATCGCGGGGCTTAGCGTGTTTATAAATACAACATATGGCGCGGCACCGCCGACACACAAGTTGAACCTTGCCCTGGAATGCATTCATTTATTTATTATCCTTATTGTTAGCCTTGTAGTCAACTCCGACTTTCCCCCACTAACTTGCCTCCTCTATCGCATATACAACAATGTTCGCGCAGAACAACCTTTCAGTAGAGAAAGCGCCTGCCAAGTCACTTGACATGCAAACGCGATAGAAAAAAATCAAGGAGCAAAGTGTTTTGGAAATTGAACAAAGAAAAAAAGCATTTCTACTTTGCTTTACTTTCTCTCTCTCTCTCTCTCTCTCTCTCTCTTTCTGTGTCTCTCTGGTGCCAAAAGACTTTCTATAACGTTTGTTTTAAGAGTGACTACATGAGAAGCACACCCAGATTTAAATGCATTGAACCATTTGGCGTTCGAGACTCTCTACCATGTACTACAACCACTTTGAAAGATGTACGCACTCACACACACACACATACACACACGAGTACATTCATGCATCCCTAATAACATTATGCGCGTGTACCTAATATTCATTCGTCGAGTTTACTTTTGACACAAAGAACTTCGCATACTTATACAGTGGCTCGGTGGGAAGGATTTTCCAGTTAAACACCTCACACACTTTCTCCCAGGCACAAAAACAGGAGTCAAATAATGTCACGATGTGTACCAGATAAACAGGGAGAACAAGGGTAGCACTCTGGTAGCAGCCGTCGCAGATTGTGGGATAAGAGGGGAAAACCTTTGTGTTTCTATTACCCGCATAGATATATAGGTAGGGAGGGGGGTGGTAGGTGTTACAGGCCCAAGATGAATGAGAAGAAGAAAGATGAGAATTCGATGTATATCTACCTTCCTACATGCCTGCTAGGGAGGTCTATAGACAATGTGGGTGAAACAAGGAGTTATTATTACTATTAGGGGGAGATGTAGTATGATAGGTACATAAAATGTTATGCATGTGACTGCAACAACACATCAAGACATATGGCTCACTGGTATTGATATTACTACCGGTGTAATACGAATTCGCAGGGAGAAAAGTAAAATAAATAAAAACGGTGTACACACACACACACACACACACAGAGCACTTGTCGTCCTTACGAAGGACTACCACCCTTCATCCACCCGTATATTTTGTTTCCTTTCACTCGTGAAAAGACTGGGAGATATGAAACACTTTTTAAAATAGATATGAGATGATAGCATAATGGAAAGCAGAGGTGGTGGAAGATGTACTAGTACTCTCACTGCTTGATGCTTGAGTGGAAGAACACAAAAAATATGAAAAGTAGAAAACAAAGAAAAAAGGGAAAGAAAAATGGGATCGAGTTTAAAGTTCTCCAAGAGGAGAAATAACTCTCAAACCAACAAAAAAGCATGTATAGTCACTCACATGACAAATAGTCATGCCGTAGACCCAGTAAGGGAAGAGGAGGACGAAAACAGCGCGAGGGAGAGGAGGTGGTGTCGGTGGTGGTGGCGGGAGTATAGGATAGTGAGCCAGGGAAAAATATTATACTCCAACTAACCTATGAATATTATTATAGATTGCCACTTTGCGAGGGAAAAAGAAATATGTAAAACTTTTTATATGCAAAAATAAGATGTGGAAAAAGCTAGAGAGAGAGAGACAGAGAGAGAGAGAAACGAAAGAGGAAAAGGAAGTAACAAGAAGAAGTAGAAGAAAAGAACCTTGCTCTTTTTTTCTTGTTCCAAGTAACATTATTATTATATTTTTCTTCTATCTATCTATCCATCCATCCATCGTAACATAGTAGTGGTAGTAGTAGTAAGGATCGCGGCAGCGGCGGTGGTGGTGTTGGCTCTCAAGAGAAAACAGTGGCATGTCTAACAAGTGTAATAATACACTATTCGTATGACCAACATTGTAAATATCTATTGCCGTTCAAGATATATGAAAACGCACATTGTATAAAATTATTGTATAGACCACTTTTCATAGAAACGATGACTCCAAATTCGTACATTTGTTTCCACTTCTTTCCCCTCTGCCACAACTACAACCTTCCTGTGAGGCTGTGGGTGGGTGGGTGTAAGACGAATACGGACAGATATACACACGCATATTTTTATTATTGCATTGAACTCGAGCTGTTGTTCTCTGTTGGATATGTAAGTATGTATGTATGTATGTATGTATGTATGTATGTATGTATGTATGTTGTGAAGCGCCACTACTGGTACATTTTATACGAAGTGGTGGTGATGGTGGTGGCGCTAGCAGCTTCTTCACAAAATCTATTACCTCGAAATAGATAGATTCTTATAGACACGAAAAGAAAGTTCAGGTCCACCATACACCACAACGAGCGTTTTTTCTTCTTCTTTGATACGCGGATGAGGGAGAGAAAAAGATGTAAAAATCCTCTCTTCCTCGTTTTCTATTTTGACTTCCTTTCTCCCATTTCCCCTTTGTTCTTTCTCCGGATTCTCTTCATGTTCCAATAATGCTTATAATATGCATATGGGGTTACTTAAAAAGTATTCCAGCAATGAGGTTGCAATATACGTTGGGAAATAATAGTAATAATAATAATGGTTGTAATAAGTCTGTCTATAGAGGTGCTGCGCTGTGTAGGGATGTGTAGATCCTAACGTGTGTGTGTGTGTGTGTGTGTGTGTACATGTATTTCATTACAATTCATGTATTCAATAATACTACAATTTCGTTTGGATGTGGAACGAGACGTGTTTCTTTTTTTTCTTTTTTTTTCTTCTTCTCCTTTTTTTCCTTTTGCGCCGATCTTGCCCTCCTTTGAATTGCTGGACAGAAAATGCGTGGAAAAATGCTTCCTTTGTCCATTCATTCAACCCTGCTTGTAACGCGTACACAGAGACAAGTGGAATCCATCTCGGTAGTGGCCGATTGAATTTAGATCAGATTCGTGCAGTTTGTTGCGCTGAATACAATTTAGAAGGTAATTTGTATCACTGGCAAATAAGTTGAATTCCCAAGTTGCCGTATCTTTCGCACCAAAGCCAGGCATTTTTTTTAGAGAATGGGAGCGCTTTACAAGTTTACGGCGAGTCCTAGTAGCGAGTGGGATGCCTATTAAAGGCGCTTTCTCCGTGGATTTATTTTAACAGACAAGTCATAAATGGGCAATTATTTAAATGTAAATTTTTGAGACAGAAATGCACTGCAATTTGTCGACACACAATAATGACTCTGACTGTCAGCTTGGTATACTTCCTTAATGTGTTTTGCTGTCATGTAAAGAACGCAAAAATTTCATTTCAACAGGAAAGCTCTCCAGCTTGTTGTCGGATTTGGAGAAAGTTGAAAGCAAAAAATGGTTTTCCGGTAGCAGGTTTTCTCCGGCTTTGTGTGGGAGAACGATGAGCAGTAACCAACTTGTTTTCATGAATTTGACATTCCCATTTTTGATGATACTACTACTACTCCTCCGTATGAATACCTTTTTTGGTAGCAACATGTTGTAAAAATGTGTGTATCGCTCACTTTGCTTTCATCTGTCCCTACATATACATATGTACATCATACATAAATAACAGTCAGATCAAACTTGCTGCCATCAAGATCGATAACGTGTTACATACCATACCGAAAGGGGTAAATGAAAGAGGAGCCCCTTTCTCTCTCTCTCCTCTCTCTGCTCTTATCATCATCTTCCAAAACGACGACTACTGTATAAAAATAGCAGGGAAGTTTTATCCAAAGTCATTTGCATTTTAAACACAATAAAATAGTAAAAAGGATAATGTAATATTAGATGGGAGTTTTATGAGAGCGAAGCAAAGACACGAGAAGGAAAGCAAATTGCAGGGAAAGATATAAGGGGGAAAGTAAGTAGGCAGACCTTTTCCCTCTCCCTCCCTCCCTCTTCCTTTCTCCCTGTCTCTATGCCTGCCACTTTGCCGACAGTTACATCTAAACTTACTCACTCAACAGTTCAGCCAGCCAGCCAGCCAACGAAAAAATGTACGCACACACACACACACATCAGAGAAAAGAACCTCTGCTATAAAGTTTTCTCCGGATTCATGTACACGAGGGTAACTAAAGAGCTGATGATGATCTGATCATCATCAAAGTAGAATATTGTGTAGTAGGAAGACGGCAAAGGAAATGTGCACACAACAAAACATCTAACAAAAATATAGGTATACCTAATAATAAGAACACGAGCATAGCCTCTCTTGTTGTATACACGTACCTACTGTTACACGGAGCAGCAGCTTGTAAGCAAATTGTGCCATTATTATTACGACAACTTATATACATTACAATATTAGGTAGTTCATCATCATCATACATGTTAACATGTTAGCCAGCAGCACCAGCCGCCGCCGCCGCTTCGTCGTCGTCAGATCTCTGTTTTTATATCAGTAAATCTCGCAAGTCGGTGATCACGATGGCGATGATGATGATGATGATGATGACGACGACGACGAAGAAGACACAGTCAAATCAACTTCATCATATTCATCATTGTGAACACACTACAGCGAAAGGGATGCAACTGAGGATAGTTTTTCAGCTGCCCAGACACAGACTTTTTTCTCTTTTGATACCATACACACTCCCATGTGCACACATCGTTTCTTGTTTCCGGGCATATTATGGGCATAATAGATACCCTGATACGTCCTCTATATCAGCCTATTTCATATCGTACTTTCTCCGTCTCCGTTTGTGTACGCCATGCCAGACAGAGAAGTGCTGCATTGAGATGTTCTTCGTATATAGGAACACACCACCACCACACCAGCAGCAATAGTTCCCTAGGAACCGAAAAACAAAGTTGCATTTTCGCTTTTTGCACACAAGAAGGAAACGTTCAGGCAGGCGGATAGTGGTTCAAAGCCAAAGGGATCGCACAATTTGGTGTGTAGGCACACAACAGACAGCTGCATACGACACAGTAAAGCTGTTGGCGGAGCCTGCAAATAGAGGCAGCATTTATTTACAGCGTGATTGTGATGGATTAATCCAGTACATAATGTGCACATAATATATTACATGGGGATAACCTTTGTGTCTCTACGCAATGCGGAGAGAGGGAGAGATGGGGGGAGGAAGAGGGAGACTGCGAAATAAATAGAATTCAGTGTTCCATTTTTCAGGATTCACAACTAGTAGCGTAATTAGTCATTTTCAAACGGGGATTTTAGAGAGACACAATTTTGGAAAATAATTCGGCAAATCAATATATTGTGTAATTAAAGGGAGAAAAGTGAAATTGATGGTGTATTGTTGTAGGTAGGGAGTTTGCATAGGAATGTTATGTAGAATTTAAAGGAAAGGGTAAATGGGAAATTTTAAGGAGCATTGTACGGTTCACGTTACGGGCAGACTGACAGGGGATTCGGGAAAGAGCATCAAGACTGCGCTAGCGGTACCTCGTAACCGAGAAATGATAGAACGTGTACAGTTTCCAAATTACATAATGCTATAATACCAGGGACGGAGAGATTAGGAAAGATAAGCTCTGCTGTTAGATTTCTTTTGAATGGCGAATATTCTCCACAAACTCGTAATTACGCTTGGTTTGCTTAGCGTGGTGGTTTCCAGCACCAGGGCATTATGTAATATTTCTATTCAATATGTCACATGATACGTGCAATACACTGTTAAGTAATTTCCCATCAAAAGCAGCGTAGAACTCTCCGGGAGTCTCGGTGATAAGATAAATGCCTATCATATTGTCATGCATGGAATTTGCGGGGATAATTCGTGGTGTGTGCTGTCTTCGCATACATGCTATATACAAGTTTTCGCATAGACGAGAAGTTGTGTGTGTGTATGTGTGTGTGTGTGTCTGAACCAATAATAAATAGTCGGAGGAAAGCATGCATGCTGAATTCATATGTCCAACTAGATTGTATTCAAATTTTACTTCCACAAGACCCACCTCCGACGACAATTGTTTCATTCTAACATGCTGTCATCAGAATGAACGACAATGTTTGCATAGTAATCCTCTGTGCTACTCCTTGGTTTCCCAGATGGAGACCTACTTCTGTAGATCAGCCTGCCCGGAGTTGTGAAGGAAAGGGAGGAGAACAGCGGTTGCCATTGGAAAATTCTTTTTCCCTGACTTGAAAACATGCATATAGCGTGTCATCAGCATCAACCTTAAATGCCCTGCTAATGTCCTTCTAATGTTGAACAAACCGTTGAGTCTAATCGTTCCTCAATGGGAGCCGTTTTCACGTACTGAAAACCCACACACACACACACACACACACACACACACAAGAAAAAACAAACTTGACTTGTGTGCAAAAAGAGAGAGAGAAAGAGAGAGAGAGAGAGAGGGAAAGTGGGGGCAGCCAAAATTGACTTGAAATGACTGCATACTCTGAATACCAAGTAAAGTAGGAAACCTCTGTGAAGACAATGATTGAATCATTTAAACTACACACGTTCCAGTGTCTAAATGCGCGTATCAAGATGCCATTATAATGTATATGTAAACACGAAACAGATTTGGGCAAAGGCTGGAATGGGAGTAAAGTGCGGTAAGTTTGTGGAGGGGATGTTATAGGACAACCGAGGAGAGGATTTGGAGGAGTTTAGTTTTACTTTCATTTTTACTGTGAATGAGCGGCAGAGAGAGAGAGAGAGAGAAAAGTGAAGGAGCGTCTATTAAACTTTTAAACAATTCTGCCAAAGTTTACTCTTGGAAAAGCTTTCTGTCAAAACATGACCGATGACTTAACTGTGCCCCACGTACCATCCAGGGTGGCATACTCTCAGTTTCAGGCATTTTCCAACGACTTAATGCATTTGTAATGCAAGAAGGATTTTTTTATACTCTTCGATATAGGCAGATTATGAATTACTTGGGAGCATTTATTACTCACACCTGGAGAATCTATTTATGGGGCAACCTGCTGGCAGGACGGGCGGCTCTAAAAAAAAAAATACGTCGTGTTAGGAACACATTCAAGATAAAATTCCCCAGCCGGAGAGCTACAGCAGCACACACTGATCTCTCTCTCTCTCCCCGTTTCTTTCAGGCTTTTCAGTGAGTGAAGGAAAGTTAAAGGGGAAACGCGTTTGAGCAGAACCTCTGCTGCCATTTCTTTCCGCGCGGCGAACTTAACCTCAAGATAAAGTGTACTGCCACCCTGTAATGACACGGGTATCCTGTTTGGTTAAATTGCACCTAATGCAAATGCTTGTTGTTTGTCTCGTTTTCCCCCACACACACCTATGCATCCAGCAAGTATTACTGTACATTTTTTTTCCTTCTGTTTCTCTCTTTCAGGATGTCAATTAATGAATGGAGGAATCTCCGCACTTTTCGCCACCGGGGTCGACATGAGTCTAGAGTCTCACCTGAAATCCCTGTCTTTCTCTTTGGATTTACCATTGATTTTACCTACAAGCTCATTTTACGACTCTGAGTCCCAGTCCCGCTCAACAGCTGTATCCAGCGGTAGCTTTCAAATGAACGGATATCCGCTAAAACTAACTCCATCCAAGTCCCTCCTTGCAATGGCGCTGCGAGATGCCGTACTCTTTCTCAACTGGACAAGAGTTGCACTCCTCTACGAAGAACCAGATGGTAAGCCAACAAACCCTTCTCGCATGTTTCCGTCTCCCCCCTTATTTATGTATTTTATAAGGAACACAACTGCAAAAATGTACTCACAGATTAACTAAAAACTTGGCTGGTTGGCACACGGTGCACTAAATTGCAACTATCGCTGAAACTCGACTGTCCTCATAATTTCCACAATTCCACTCCCGCAAAGAGTATTTTTTTCGGAGGAAAACGGAGAAACTTGAAGAATCGCTTTTTGAAGTAACGAACGTGAACGTCAGGTGCCCAAGGAAGTTGTGTACTCTTTTTTATACACTTTTAAAATTGAAACAGCTTAAAGTTGGGGAAGTATCGCTATAAAAATATTTTTAGAGTGAACTTTGCGCGCTCTCATACCGCAATAAAAACTTTGATAACACTGAAGGGAGACGAGAGAACTGGGTAATTGTTGTTGTAATGCAAACTTTCCATCTTCTCTCACTTATCAACAAACGACTAATTCCTTATCTCTCCGAAACGTACAAAAACTACTAATGCCGGTAACAGCAGCAGCAGCAGCAGTAGCAGCAGCGCCGTACTGGTAGTAGTATACAACGGCAGAGCTTACTTCACCATTGTTCCTGCCATGTTCCAGTTTTAGAGCGCTTTCTATCCGCAATAAGCCATGCACGTGGAGTTATTACCTTTGATAGGGAAAAGTTTATTTAAGAATATGTATATTTATGTCTTGCACTAAGCAGCCTGTGTAATGATTCGGAAAGTGGGGAAATGGATTCACATTCACGCATTTCAAAAAGGATAAAAGCACCTTGTCTTTCTTCTTCCGTTTTCCCCGTTTTAGTCCCCTTTCTATCTCGTTCACGGCGTGGAAAGTGTCCCTTGTACTTATTTTCAGGCTGCTTTACAGACACACACAGACATACACACGTTTATTTATACGTGTATAGTCAGAAAAGGTTGAGTGTATTTTCTTTGCTCGGTTGTCCTAATCTCTTTTCATCTCTGCATTTTTTTTCTTCTTTTTAACTTCAAGACTTCATATGGACGGAACTCGCTTTAGATAAGCACACCTCTCTCTCTCTCTCTGGATGTTCAAGAGAGAGAGAGAGAGAGAGAGAACTTCCTGTGTATCAGATCTATCCTGTGTGTGTGTGTGTGTCCACACGGATACACGTGCGCCGCATTTCGAAACGGTTTCAGGGATGTCGCTTCCCCCGCGTTTAAAATGAAGGGAACCAGATAAATAGTAGAAATGCACACACTTAAAATCTTCACGGAGGGACACATTCTTCAGAGAAAACGTTTAAGAGAGAAATGATTAAAAACAAATGTTTTTTTTTCTTCTTCGCCGTCGTGTTTTGTAACTGAAGCCGTTCCAAGCAGGCATTGCGCGCAGCGCGGTAGTGATTAATGGGTTCAATTTACAAAGGAAAACGACTGGTGTACATTAACTCCGCAGACGTACATAACAAGTAATGTGGTGCATGAGGGAAATGTGTACAGAAGTACGGTGTGTATTCACTATTCACCGAGAGCTCTCTATTTGCTGTAATGTTTACAAGCGCAACAAAAGGATGTTGGTAATGATGCACTTGTACAGTTCAGATGGGTCCTTCGTGTGCTGATGTATGTTACGTATGGTTTTGAATGATGAACTGTCTGTGTGAAACGCCTGGAGAAAGTATGCCTCGCATTCTGACTTTTACGAGGAGCTGGCGAATAAAACAAGAAATGGTAAATGCAGCTAATTTCATGTCAGTTCCAAGTACGGAGTGCCACCGTTTCGTTTATACGACGGATACTAATGACCAAATTTTCCGTTTGTATGATGTTTTCACTAAAAAGACAAAATAAATCATGAATCTGGTTCTATCTGTAACGGGAGCCCTTCCAGAAAAATTTGTGTTGCCATCGATAAGAAGTGCAAATAATAATATGCTGACCTGGCCAATGCGCCAATGGGACACTCATCGTCCCAGCTATAACTGAACGGAGTTCTATCAGTGAAAATAACTCTCTAAACATTTTTCTGACGGGCAGTGTGAAGTTTCATTTACTTTTGGAAAATTAAAATCTCTTATATTTCATCAACAAATGAATCAACTTTGAATTCTAGTTTTGATTATCAAAGACCCTTAAAATGTCATAATTTTTGCGAGAAACTTCAAAGGTCTGCAAAAAAAGTTGTTCAACTTCCAAGATAAACAGTGGAGCACTCGTATTTAACATTATACATTACTACAGTGTGTAGTATAAATGGCGAGAAACTTTTATCCTGGCGTATTTCTGTACCGACGTGTACGTGTAGCAGTTTACTTCTGTTTTGACACTGCACTACATTTTCCGTTCCTGGAGCTCCTAATTGAGTACTTTGAAAAGTAGGACTTTTAACACCCCAGCAAAAACTCGTTTGAAGTACGGACTGCTCGATAGTTAACATTAAATGTTTTAAAAGAACGCAAACACTTCAACGAGAATCTTCCCAGTAGATAAAAAAAACGTGTAACGGTGTATAGCACAGTATTCTTATATACGCTTTTCATTAAAAACATCAAGGCAAGTACTCTTATACGCTTCAAAGTCAGGCCCCGCATTTAGTAGAAGTAGGTAGACTTGAAAACTTTAACTACTTTCACACATCATATAATGACGTATCTGACATATTAAGATAAAGGAACATGTCGTGTCTCCTGCAGTTACACAGTGTAAACCGATGACTACAGCAAATAGGTTATCATCATTATTTAAGTCAGATGGAGTGAAAGTAACGACAATGACCGATAAATCTTCAGCTATCTTATATTTTTCTGTTGCTTTAACACTCTAACTTTCACAATCTTAATATCGAATCCATCGAACATTTTTTACCCTCAAAATGGTACGCACGTGCCTACGTACATGAACGTCTAAATGGTTGTTTTTTTTTCGTAGGCATTTTCTCTCCAGGTAATATCTTTACGCGTAAATGTTATCTCTACGTGTTATTCCCGTTAAATCTGTGTGTTGTGTTTGTAACATGTCCCTTGTGCGTTCCAAAATATTCATAAGTACATATTTTATGAAGCAACATCAACTCTGTATCCGATTTTACCTGTTATTTACTCTCAGTATTCCTGGCATTATTTTCGCAGTTCCCATTAAATTCCCATCTTTTCCCCACCGCCAACTTCTTTTACAACCGTTCCCTATAAAACGGGGGAAATTGCAAAGGCACAAAGTAAAAGGTGGTGGGGGCTCTGTCTGTAGCAGCCGCATTATGCGCATTTTTATTCATGATAAATTCATGATTACTTTGTGTTGTAGGGAACATTTTACGTCTTTTCAGCGTAAGTATTATTAGACTCTCAAGTGTTGGGGAGGTAACTTGTGAAACGGGTATTTTAAACATGAACCCTTTTTATTTTCAAATTGTACGGGGCAAAGGTAAAAACTAAAAGAAAGTTTACAACAGGCTCTCTGTTACCCGGCTTGAGAGTAACGTTTCCTTTAAATTTTTTTTATCGTGGGGCACCAACAACTAAAATTTTGAACTAATGCCGCCTCTAGCTTGTACAGGACAACGGCGGCGGTAACCTTCGCAGGTAATCTGGGCTTGATAGTTAATGCTCTTCCTTTAAATATTTCAACAATTCCTTGGAAGTTTCAAAAATTGCCTTCATACTTGCAAAAAAAATCTCTTGACAATATGAAATTAACTTCTCTTTTTAGGATCCGTTTTTGCAGTGACAAGCAAAAAGGGAAGCGCACCACCCCACACACAAAAAATATCCTGTTGTATCCAAAAAGAATTTAAAGCGAGCTGTACCCCATTTAAAGAGAGATTTCAGAAGAAAGTGTATCAGAGTTTACAACGAAAAAGTTTTCCTTTCATGTAGTAGCCTAATACCCGACAATTTTTTACTACTCGCTTGCCGCCGGCTTTCTAATAAAGTTGAACAACACGACAGGATTTTTTTTTCTCTCTCTCTCTTTATTTTCTCGTGCAGACCGATCACAGAGTTAGTGATGATAACTGAAGGAAAAATATACTGTTTTTTGGGGGTCTCTAAAAATCCAAAAAACGGTCACTGCTCGACAGTATTAGTCGCTTAGAAAATTCGGTTGCGCTTGGATTATGAAGAAAATGTAAGGCTCACATTGCACAGAGATTATAAATATTCCGCTGCTGTAAATAATGAAACGAGCGGAGCATTCTCCTAGAAGCAAGCTTTCTCTCTCTCCCTCTTCTTTGTTTAGAGAACGATATTACTGTAAGTATGCAGGGAATTCAGACTGATTACGGTTTTATGTGGAGCTCTTCTTTTCTATCCTATTGTCACACCGCTGTAGTATCTCTCTTCTTCCTTTTTCCTATATAATATGCTGTTGTTAACAGAGGAAGGACTTTTTTAATCCACAACTTTAAGCGTTATAGGGTAAATACAGAGATATAGGAGGAGTGATAGAATTTAGTAGCTCTACGGTCTATGGAAAAGGTCGATTTTTTTCTCGTATTTTCCCTATAAAATGGGCAGAGGGTGAGCGGCATGAAACATACGTAGGAAGTGTGTGTGTGTGTGTGTGTGTGTGTGGTGTGTGTGTCGACGTCGTAGATTATGAAGAAATATTTTTAAAAGAGTATTTGAGGACGAAACTATCAAGACGACGTCTTGACGGGTTGGGGAAAGGGAGTGAGGAAGAATAAAAGACGAAGGAATGCATCCCTCGTTTTCTTCATTTGGTTGTAATAAATTGAGGAATAGTATCATAAATGGAATGCAAGAGTAAGTATTGAAAATCTCTAGTTGGTGGTATGAAAAATATAAGGAAGCCGAAGGAAGGGAGACATAGACACCAACAAGAGTGGAAGAGGGCCCGGCTCTTTTTTTTACTTCCACCGGAAAGATTTTTGTACGCGCGATCGGCTAGAGATTTTCGGGTGGGACTTTCCCGACGATTGTTTTCAGCTGTTTACACTGACTGACAGAAAAAGAGGAATTTGAAGGGGGCGTATTATGACATATTTTTGTTTCGGAGAATAAGGTGCTATAATATATTAATGCGATTTTTGTATAATTTCAATAGAACCAAACAATTATACTTGGTTGCACCAAGCACGCAGTTGGTTGTGGGTAAGCGTCAGAAAATAAACCTGTTTTACTTCAACATATTTTTTCCTGAATACGCCCACATTTTGCCTTGCGAAATTGAGAATTTTGAGAAAAGGAAAAAGTAGCATCGAATATCGTCGAAGAAGTCGCAAGTCTCTAGAGTGGACACAACCCTGTGTACAAAATTGCATGTAAGAACTGTCAGTGTACGTACCGTGCCTACGTATGCATGCAAGTTTGGTATAAAAGCAAATTAGTGAAAATGTAATGCAATGGGCGGACGACTATGACAAAAATATAAAATGAAAGAAAGTTGGAAGACAAACTTGCTACATAAATGTCCCACTGTTAATGAATGAATTGGGCCAAATATGGTGGTGTTGTCACACACGACTCTCTCTTCTCTACTCCGACCAGCAACGATATTTACTACTACTCTATTATCATTACGGCCAGAGAAAGTGTACAAGTACTAGAACCATTCCTACGACAACGCGTACAGCGTCTCCTCTTTTTTTCACTCTTATTTACCGAAAAGGGAAAGAAAAAAGTTTGACCAAGTTTTTTTCCTCCTTTTCGACCAGTCTGCCGCTCTTTTTATTTCTTCTCCTTCAATGACACTGGATTAAACTGATGGTAACTAAGAACGACGGGGAAGGAATCCTGTATTTTTAGTATTCATGTTTGGTGCAGATAGAAAAAAGCACTAAAATAGAAGCAGGCCTGTCCTGGTTGGTCTTCTGGTGTCACTTGCATGCTATGGTGATAGCGCAATGTACATAAATAAATGGCACATTATAGGATCCTATCTGGCTACTTACTAACGGCTACCACCGCCACCGTTCCTAGTTTCTGTTGTTTCAACTGGCATTCCGATTTTATTGAGAAACGTAAGTAGAACAGATGCTTTGCTACAAATATCTTGTTAATAATTATGGCGACGACCGTCGTCGACGACTGCTACAACTTTAGTAGCGTTGGAGAGGATGATGTTCGTTCGTTGTTTGTAGTGGGAGTGTAGGTTCAATCGAGACTGGCAGACATTTTTCCCCAGCATGGGATGATGATGCCACAGCGAGAGAGGACGCATGTATGTGAAAGGAATGTAATAGAAATATGAACAGGGAGGAAGAAGAGGGAGAAAAAAGTGTAGTCCCGGAACGGTCGCCTTGTGTGTGCATCTGTGTCGTGGTGGGATGACTTTATTGAGAAGGAAATGGAAATAATTGGTAGGAATGACATATGAATGAAGACAAGTTCAGAGGGACAGTTTTATCCACAAGCACGCAAACACGGAGCGAGAGAGAGAGAGAGAAAGTGTGCTCGTTCGTAGGCTTTGTTCCCAGTAGTCAGCAACAGCCCTTTTCTCTAAAAACTATTTTTCAATAAGAAGCTTCGCCAGAGTAAGTGGCAACATGGTGACGAGATAATTACAGGAAAATTGTAGACCACCAGTAAGGGGATATACCTCCATAAAATTATAGGGACTCATTAAAAGTGTACGTCTTTGCTATGAATCTCTTCCGTGACAACGATCCTTATATTAACGTTTCCTATTTTTTCCTCGATAGAGAGTGAGAGAGTAGACGTGGTTTGCCCCGTAAGAGAGAGAGAGAGAAAGCGTGCTAGAGAAATCCCTTAGGAAATATTCTGGCTTGAAACTCGCTTATCCCAGTACTCTCAAAATTCGTCAGGAGTACAAGCTTGGCACTTGGGTAGCTTTGATTTCATGGCCCACTGCAGAAAACAACCTGGTGACTTATAATTTCTTTTTGGGAAGGATACTTGCAATAATGTGGAATAGTGTACTGCGGGGAAAAGGGAGGATTCCTGTTTTTCTTAGGGAATTTTCTCTTAAAGCCTTACAAGCGCCATAGAATGTGCGAGAGCGAGAGGGAGACAGATAAATTGAGAGAGACTGGTGCGAAAGCAGTAAAGTATTAAGTAATCACCGTACGACGAATTACCACGTGAGAATTTTATGCACTCACAAATATCTACTCTTTCCCTGATTATCCGTCGAGCTTCTACACTTCATGGATGAGAGAGTTTCATTAGATTCAAATGAGGAAGGAGATATACGATGAAAGAGAGCTTTTCATGCAAGTTACTTTTTCATTTCTGGTATGGTAACACTTTTTAAGTTCATCTGTGGCATTAAACGGTACATATTTATATAACATGTTGTCATGTACTTTCCCCCGGTTTTGTAAACTGTAATGACTCCTGCCCTGTTATCCAACATGTTTAAGGCCATCGTCAATATATTTTACCTTTACGGGTAACCCCTCAAAATCTAATTTTTTCCTCCTCACAAAATGGGAAGACTCCATCATCGGTTAACTAGATGTATGATGTTGATAACTAGTTTTCTTTTTTTTCCTTTTTTTCCAGGGCTGATGCAAGTCGAGTACTTGATTAAAAAACGGGAAGCATCTCAAAAGGGTGGATTGAGCAGTCGGCGTTCAGAGATCTTTACGAGAGAAGTGACTCCAATTACTTACCGGGATGTGCTGAAGGAGATTAAGCGTCGCCAAATTTTCAGCGTCATCGTCGATATCAAACATTTACCCTTATTCTTCCGTATCGTAAGTTGTGAATTTTACTTTAAAACTTCACCTCCCCTCATTACTCTTAGTTTAGATTGCTTTTAAATAATCATGTTTCTTTACACCAGGGAACATTTAAAATATTCATTTCTTTAGTGCAATTGGTAATGCCATAATATTGCTACACACACATACATAATAAATTTCCATTAAAACACACGACCAATGTGACTTTCAGCAGGGACAGGGAAAATAATCCTGTAATCTATGAAAAATAATTATGCGAATCTCATCTTTATGCATTATTAACGGCAGGGAAACGGCAGGGTAAAGATTACATTAGACTTTTAACAGAGAATGAGGCTCAACTCATCATTTCCACCTGTTTAATACTCACGTAAATGTTTAAAGAGTTGAATTATCCTGTACATTAACTCCTGATGTACAACGATTGTATTACAAAACATGTAAAGTCATTATCAGATCATTAGAGTAAAAAATCAGAAGTGTCATCATTTTTGTTGGGCAACCTGCCCGTGAAAAGCGGATTTCATTCCCACGTTGTGTCGCATGTGAAATTTGGGAGATATTTAAAATGAAGTTGTGCATGGGAATATCATACCATTGGCAGCAGGAGAATAACGGGAATCATGTTATACACATTATGAAATTTATAGGCAAACTTCAATCGCACATGCACCTTTCCATTTTTTTAGGAAATTCAACTACACTAATTGGATTTTTATAATTACTTTTTTATAGCAAAGTAAACAAAAATATGTTTATTTTCTGCTTGAGTCTAGAAACATGATTTTTTATCTTGTGCGTACCACACAGGTATACCGTAGTCAATTACTGCTGGTATCAAAGAGACGACGAATATTTTAAGTGCATTCCCTCACATCATACGTTTCAAACTGTTTTCGGACAAAAATAATCATCTTATTCTCAACAGTGCTATGCTAACTTTTCAATGTTTAATCAAATTTCCCCCGTAAATACGGAAAGGTTGATATACTCGATATATCAACCTTTCGGGAGAATATATGAGTACACCAGGTCTTAGACCGCCAGAAGGTTCCCTACTTTTAGGTAAGTTTGCTCAATTATTATTTCAGAGTGCCATTCCCTGATATTTTTAATTACATTAAAAGTCCTCAAAATAGGGGTCACTAAAAGCCTCCATTTTCCTGCTGCTCTGCAGATTTCCTCGTTCGTCAGTCAATAGCACCCTGCATAAAAGTCAGGTACTAACGCACATGAAAGTGACAGCACATTAAAATTATAACTAGAAACATATATCAACGTATCTCATAAACAATCATCAGAGAACGTTCAAGTGTGTGTATATAACGACCTAAATCAAAAACAAACACGAGAACGGCCCAGAGAGTATGCATGTTGGCACGGCCTCGCCAAATGTGGCCATCCAAGTGAGGATCTTAATGAGGCTACCGACCTGTGTATGTGTGTAGTAATAGTTGCAATAACCGTCAACCGTAATAATACCGTCTAGAATTCTCCGCACACATTACGCCATTATGTGCACCGTTGTTAGACGTAGCAGTAGCATCTAGGAACATCTCGTCCGGATGTGCGTAAATACGGTACAGCTTTCCCGTTTCCCTGCCATAGTTTCCCCCCACAATAGGCTCACCATCGACATCATTTTCCCTGCTAAAATGTTACCCATTTCATATTTCTCTATGGTTTTGCAGATTTTGCAATTACAGATGAATGATGCTCGCTACCATTACCATTTCACGACGCTGGTAAGTTCATTTGCAAGATATATTGTAATGTTATTATCATTATTATTATTTTGTGGTTTCTTATTCAGTTTTATCCTATTAAATCGCACACATTACGAATAAAATTATACTTCCCCATTTTTATATTGGAAATTTAGCATAAGATATTTATGTCCTTTGCCCTTAAAAAATGCACATCTGTAAGTGTAGCCAGGCAATTGGGTTTGAACAGCCAACAACTTACACATTTATGAAGAATCCCCTTTCCTCCGAAGAAAGTGCCCCTCTATTGAGTAGTTCCTCTAGTGGGATTGCTCGCGTTGCCTCCGACAAAAATAGTTCTGACTCAGCTTGGGGGTTCCTCCTAGACAATTTTTATGCGCGACTAACAAACCCCTACAAATCGTATTTCTAGCGAGACTTTAAATCAATGATTAGTGGCACTTTTCTGAAGAAATAAAGAGGCATGATAAATGAACGTCATTTAAAGTTGGAAAGCTCTATAAAAACGGTGCTGCATTCATAAAAATCACTTTTCCTTTAAGGACCAAGAGGAGGGTGGAAAATATTCGCTTCCAGAATCATCTGACTTTTTTCCCACTTTCTCGCACTACCACACTAGCATCACCACCACCACCACCACCGTGGTGGCGTTTCTTTTTCGTTTGATAACTACATTTTCATGTTTTCTTTCCCCGATTCAAAAGTCATTGTGTCTCAGCCAAATTGTGGATGTGCTGCGGTAATAATATAGAAAAGTGATACTAACAATAGAAATGGAAATGCATTTGGACGAGCTTAAAAACTCTCTCTCTCCCTTCTTGTGTGCATTATTAGAGACTAGTAGATAGAGAACGCATCCGTACTGCAAAAGCGTAAAAATATACACGAAAGATATCACAGTTTAAAGATTAGTCAAATGTCGAAAGAATTTACGCCCGCTTTCCCTCTCTATCTTTAATGTACGCTTTTGCAACGTGCTGCATCTTACATCTTGTTAATCCCAAATACAGCAGATAACAGCCTGGTAGTGTATATTTTTATGCCAAAGCGAATTCTCCTTGGCATTTTGCCGTCTTAACGGTAAACGCGGGGAAAGGGAAATTCCCGTATAAGTGCACACGCATCATACAATGGGTGGGTGCGTGAGTGGAGGGGGATCTCCTGACGATGGGAAATATTGATAAGGATGATGGTAAGGGTATTCCTCATTTCTTGAAGCTCGTAAAAAAGGATGAAAGCCAGAAAGATGGTGAAGAAAACTGCATACGAAACAGAGACAGAGATGAAAGTCTCGGAGAAGTAGGATAGAAGAGAAAAAAATGTCTGAATCGATGCTGGTTAGACAAGTATTTTTTTTCAACAGCGACTCTACAAACAAGAAGAGAAAGTAACAAATTTGAGATGAAATTAGACGTGAAAATAGTTGCTATGAAAGGAGGAACGAATAGGTTCTATTCCACTGCAGATACATCAATTATGGCTTGCCCTGACAAAGAAATGAGGGGAGTGGTACTGCCCATTTATTTTTCTCACAGTCACCAACTACGAAGAATAACACAACTGGGAAGAACAACTGTGCATCTATCTGTGTGAAAGTTTTGGGAAATGTGAAACGATGAGTGGATTGGTTTTTTTCACTGTATCGTTTAATAATGACAAGAATCAGTGCAACATCTCTTTGAATTCCCCGTTTTGTTTATTGTGCAAGTGTGTGTGTGTGGTTTTGGATTTTTTTCACTTTTCCCCATTTTTATCGACACAATTACTAGAGCAAAGCGCAACAAATTTATTAGGGACAGTTATTATTATTGGCTTTTAGTCAGATAGTGTGGTGTGTATACGGAGAGAGAGATATGAGTGCGGTGACAACTTCATGGGAACTGTCACTAAAATACTTAGGCTTTCCCTAGACGAATGTATGTATGGAAATATGTCGCAAGTCTCATACACAACTACTAACCGTCACACAGTTAAAAATAGGTTATATCGAGTTGTTCCCTTAGCAAAGTATAAGTATTATTTCTTCATTTCTTCAAGTTCCAGCTCATATCGGGTGATTGACGATTGATGATTGTGAAACAATATATGTAGGTAACCTTAAATGCACAGGGAGAAAGGAAAATGGCATCTCTAGTGGCCAAAAAAATGCTTCCTATTATTTGTTATTTGCTGGCTTTTATCTGTAAGACGGTGACAGCAGTGCCCTAAAAACTTTTTACATTATGTTTTTGTGTGGAGAGCTGTAAGAGCTATCAAAATAGGGTCATGTCCGTCCATCTATGACAATTTTCTTTCATCCCACACAATTTATTCAATACGGCCACCATTATGCCTAGTATGTCTGTTTACATGTTTGGGACTAGTGTAAGTGTTGTTGCCTCTGGTTTGGTAATGTTCTGTGGCATGCTTACTGTGTATTATTTTGCGTTACAGCAAAAACATAACAAATTAAATAGCATTTTAAATTTTAAATCCCGATGAGCAGAGGTTAAGAAACGTTCCACCGTTATTTATGCACACTTTCTCTCTAACAATCTCCGTAGGGGACCCAGGAAAAAAAAATCTTGTGTGCTTCCCTTATCTGTAAGATGCACAATCTTTCCCCTTATTTTACACGACTCAAAAGGATCCATTTGAGAAATTAAATGGAGACATGAGACACACGTCAAGAAATGATGTGTAACTTCCCCTTTCCGGCTCCTTTTTTCAAAAGTAAAGATAAAACGAGAGGGAAACGGGAAGAAAAACAAAAAGTGACAAAAAAGGAAGAGAGAGAGAGAGAGAGAGAAGAGAGAGAGAGAAAGGGAAGAAGAGAGAAAAATGCTTGTGTTGTGTCATCATGTCTTGGTCTCAGAGGACTTTTTTCACTCTCCAGTACTTCACGCTCGTTTCTGCTGTCGTACTCAATGTACTTACTACTTTACTTTTGCTTCTTTCCTTCTTCTTCGTCTCTGTATATTTAACTACTAGACACTGCATTTGTCTCCGAGGATCTCTCTTTCTCTCTACGTGTGTATGTGGTGTCTTTATGTGTATAGCTGCATGCTTCTGATGTATTTATTTGTGTAGTTTGGTTTACAATCATCGCCATACACCACCACCAGCAGTAGCAGCAACAGCCCTTCCTAGTGAATAGTATACCTACCATACATGCTTTCCCATTTTGCGGCTCCTAATAGCCTAATAGTGTTCTCAACGCAGCCCATTACCAAAGTAGTTGTTGGTTTCTTATTTGGTCGAGGGTTAAGGCTGCTCGGTTTGGTTGAGGGATTTCCTTTTACTTACTTACTTACTTACTTACAACTACTACTACTACATTCACCACTGCATCTCCATCCCTATCTTTTCTTTCAATGTTATTAGCAAATTTATGTATCTTCTACTTTTGGGTGTACCAACTTTGCTGATGCTGCTGCATTTTGCATTGTACACATTCCATTGCAGCCTCCACACAACACCACCAAGCAGTCGTCGTCGTAGTCGTCGTCGTCGTTGTCCAACTAGACGCTGGGTATTATCATGAACAAAAGAAGTTCAACTTGAAATATGGCTGTAAATAAGGACTAAAGGAATTACTTGCAAATGGGCCGTGCTGATTAATTTCTTTACGGTCAGGAAAACTGAATTTCTTTAAAAGTACCAAAAAACTGTGTACGGTCGGAGTACGTATACAACTTTTTTCCTTCACATTTCCTTCCAGCTCGTACTACAATTATGTACTACATGACTTGGAGGCTATATATATAGGGTTTTGTGTGTTGTGTGTAGAGAGACATGGCATGTTAATAGGAATGTACTTTCTCTTGTCGTTGTGTGGCCCCTTTCGTGGGGGCTGTAGTATGTATTCTATGTCTAATTGTGTAATGCATTCATTTAGAAACTGCCTTTTATCCAATTTCATGTTTTTCATTCGCAGATGTGCACGAAAAGAAATAAAAGGCATGTAGTAGTATAGATGTGTAGGTACATGCTTAAACATATTTTTCCGTCGCTGTTGCGAGTGGTGCCACATATACAAAAAGGTGGTGTTTCCTACAAAATAGGGAAGAGGAATTACTTGGCTGTTATTTTAAATTTCACTTTACGTACAGAAAGCCACTATACTTTGCACGTAATGCCACAAAAGCACATACACCACGGCCAAGACGGGTTATAGTTGTTGTAGATGTACATAATGTTCATAAGCCCGCAGGAATTTTCAGTTAATTAAACTGAGTTCAAGTAATTTCCATTTCATAATAGTCCTTTTTCTCTTACCACGACTGCTGCCTCACACACATACACACACACACACACACAAATCCGACCCCACCAACCCACACGTAGTGGGAGTAAAACCAAAGTCAAACCAAAAATAAAAGCAGGCAAAGGGGCATTTTAAAACTTTACGAAATCCTCTACAATGTTCATAATGCCTTTATCTTCGCCCAAGGTCGTTTTATATAAGTTTCTCACTGTTTGTCTGTCGCTCCGTACACTCCAAAACAAAACAACTGACCAGCCAGAGCCGATCCTATTGAGGTGTTCGGTGGTGAACTAATAAAAAATAATAATAATTTCTTGTAGCAATGGAAAATGCATTTAACATTAGTATCGAAAGATGTTTTTAGTTTATACTACTGCTAAAACAGACATGAATGTGCAAAATGGACCTTGTATCCCCGACGCAGTACACTTAATCTAAGAAATTCTTTCTTTTAAAAATTAAACTTGTCTCGTAATCTAAACCTGAGTTCAATTTTATATTCCATTGTAAATCAGAAGAAATGCATGCAATATTAGTTCCCCACTATTTGCTCGCACTAAAAATTCGATTATCTTAAATATTTAAAATTATGGCATCTTTATGATAAATTACCCTAAACATGATAGCCCTTTTTCCAAGTCACCCAGGCCGAACCTTCTTTATTAGAGGCACTGTTAAAAACTTCCCTTATACTCCCCCCCCCGAACCAACTGCAAGGTGCACTTTACCGCATGTAAAAAGCCCCATGAAAAATTAACATACAAACTTGTTTGTCCCATTAAACCCTGTTGCGGAACTAATTGAGAAACGCATGAACCGTAAACGGGTCATACACACCTTCCCATTATTGCCCCATTTTTTGCGCCACTGCGCGTCCCCTCGTTGCCACTTCATATTTCCTTTTAATAAAGGTGGTTACTTGCGAGTGTTGCAATCACAGGTGAAGACACCCTTGTCCATCCATGCATGTTCTATGGAAAGTTATAAGTGCACTTGCTCCTAGTGCTTCCTTGCTTGCTCCTCTGTTTATGTGTACTCTTAAGTGCACACAAAAGAAAGAAGATCTCTCTTCTCCAGCTACATAAAACATCATCATCACCTCCAACTTCTCTTTCCTTTTTTGTTTTCTCTCCTTTCCCTCTACAGCAAGACGACGGCCGAGCGTGTATTTTTGCATCTAAATGGCTGGTGGTAACTGCCCCATTAAACACTTGCAATATTGTTAATGGGATTTCCCGGCTTAGCCTGCACAATTGCGGTTTTGTTCTATTGTGTCTGCAATCACAATCCTCGACACGAGTTGTAATTGTAAAGCGATGCGAAGTGGTAGTGAAAAACAGATGGTGCATATATACACAGTGTTTATCTCCCTTATCAACTCTCACACGCACATAATAATACCATGTGCGTGTCTTCTCCTTGGAGCCTGGCCATTCTTATTTAGAGAGGATTCCCATTGTTATCGCCTCGCCACTGACTACTATTACTACTACTACGACTACTACTACTACCTTTATAACAATTGTTGTTATGCCCATTTCTTTTTACGACTAATACCAGGGATAAAGTTTAAAACAATTCGCATATAAAGTAGTTTAATTTTCTTAATATTGAATACAAATTTACTTTATACTTTTTCCAGAATGCCCGGTGTCTCCCCCATTTTCCCAACGTGTGCATAATATCCCTTTTTTCTTATTTTCTTTTTAAATTCGGTGTGTATATATGTGTGTGTGAATTCACCAGATATTATCAACACATTAATGTAACAATAATTCATTATTCTTTCTTGTTTTGACAGGACCTAGAGATGTACGACTTAGAGGATTTTGGCTACAATAGTGTGAATATTACGTCTTTCCGTTTGATAGATCACACACCAGAGAATGCTCGGATCATCGAGGACATGCAACGGTTTAATGCAAAAAGCTATTCCAAAGTTTTGCAGGTGATTTATACAAAACAAAAAGAAAATTGAGATTTTGCTCGTACTATTAAAGATGAATGTGTAATGGTGCTTCTTCCTTTCTGCGAAAGAGACAGCGCAAGAGAGGAGTGGGGGGAAAAGAGAGGGAGTGTGTGTGAGAGAGAGAGAAAGTACAACATGTTTAGTAGTTTGTTTTATGTTTGGGTCGGTACGTAAGTTAAGTATCAAGTTTTATGGCGAATCCAAGTATTACTTTGTGAAATCCTTTTACGGATAACCCCCCAACAGGAGACGAAGGAAAACTACGGAAAATTGTTTTTGTATATATTGCTTACATACCGCGCCACTTACTGTAAAACACCATTATTGAAACATTTAAGTGGAAATGGATTGTAGAGACACAATAATAGGCAGGGAAGTTTGTAAAGTTGCGTACCCACACAACTGTAGGGGGGTTCGTACTTTTACACACATACACACACACAGTTGCATTATTTCCCTTTTCTTTTTCAGCAGCAACAACCGGTAGCATTCCCAGCACGAAATTTTGCTGGTGTGATGTATGGTGTTGTTGGTGTTGGCGGTGAAGAAGTGTAAAAAGCAATTTCAGTGTCTTGTTCTTGTTCTCTTCCTCTCCTCATGTCTTTCTTGATGGACTTCATTCCTGTTTCATAAGTTGATGTAGCAACTTAAAATCTTTTTTTTTACACTGGTGCAACCGCAAACACTAAGATTGACTTTCCTTGTTAGGAGACAACAAGGAAGTGATGAAAAGAGGGAAAAATACATTGTTATTTACTTCGAAACTCGAAGCAGGAATTGGATAATATACAAGTTTGAACACGACCAAAATTTTTGGAACACCTCCCGTATTTTTTCTAAATATAAGGGCTCCCATATATTCAAACTTGCTACAAATTTATGTTGCTTCAATTTACTTAGCTTCAAAAGGGAAATAATCGGGGAGGCAATTTTTTTCGGCGAAATCCAACCTGTCTTTTTATCCTTTCCCTGTCGTTCATTTATAATACTTACAAACGCCGTTAATATTTTACAGCTTTCGCCGGGCAATATATCAACTTTCTTTCGAGGAACTACGGTATGCCCAATCTTTTTCTTGGGTGCAATTTTCCAACGGCATTTCTTATCCTTAAATGTGCTTACTTGTGCTGGTGGTGTGGTACGTTGTAACTTTAACTTTACACGGTAATATTAGAACAAATCGCTGACGCTCATTGTCAGTTTCACCAGACACGTTTTGTGCATGACAATGCTTACGACGACTATCTTAGAAAGAGCCTTCTTAGCGGATAACAAGGTAGCTCTTATTGCATCCTTCACGTCATTTTCTCCACGAGGGAAACCAGAACACAGGGGATGACTGTTGTTTGCTTGTATGTTCCCCGTACGCATAAATCTGGTCATTGCTACTATTATTATTAGATATAAATCAAATAGACTGCGCCGACATACTATCAACTAATATAAACTTCGCAGACCGCTTGCTTGGTTTAGGCGGTAGTAGTCATCATCATTATTTATATTATGAAGCCCGCACATCTATATATGTATAAGCGACAAACAGATATATAATGAATCCGCCCGGTCGACTAAAGAGGTGTTTTCCGCAAGTCAAGTAACTTGACTAGTGGTAGTAGTATCCTGTCCTAAAGTATGTTCCCGAGAAATGCCAGTTTTAAGTTGGAGAATTTCCCACATGCGGTCTCATCCTCCCAAAATCTTTTCCACTGACTACTTTCCTCCTTGTCTGATTTCTTCCCTGTGTGTCTCTGTCTGGGTCTTGCCTCGACTTTACCAACTTTTAAGTATTACACTTTTAGTTACTTATTATGAACGCGTGTCTCGTTTCCAACAGTTCATATAAGTCCCCTCTCCTTTATTATTATTACACATTATTGTTATTGTCATTTCTCTACTACGGCATTCCTTCTCTCTTTCTCCTCATCTTTTTTTCTCCTCAAGTAGTGCTGGGATAATGGTCGTGGTTGTGAGTTGTGATACTGGCAGGAGTAGCGCGAGACTTTGTTCTCAACGTGGAATACGTTGGGCTTCTCTACTTGTATCAAAAGCGTTACAAGAACATTCCTTTAGGACAGTGACTGAGCGTAAAGCCATTTTGTGGTTTTCTTCTGTTTTACATCATTCTCCGTGTTGCTCCTCTCTGTCCTGAAATTAAATGAGTAAGATGAAACCAGTGCAGACTATAAGAGCCACAGAATCGCGGGAAGTTCACAAGAAATGAGGAAACTGACTGACTGACTATGACTCTCAGTCAGTTCATGTTTTCATTCTTGAATTTCTACGGGCACAAAACGTTCCCTGAAAATTTCCCGGGAAACAGAATCCCACAAAAAAGATTTGACCATTGTATATTCGTGTTGTAGTACTACAAGAATTGTGTAGAAGTACACCAAAACAAGAACAACAAAACCACAGAAGTTACATTTTGTTTTTGGGCAGACTACATGAAGTTTGTTGTTTATTTGTAAATAAGTTAAGATATTTAAAATATATATATATATATATATATTAATCAACCGACATCATATGTTCTGTAAAAAAAATTATTCAATTCCAATGGTGAAATGTCCAACTTGGAAATTTATTCTCGGGCTTTCCCCCTAGATTCCTGCACAAGTCATATTATTTCAAGTTTTTTTTTCTCGATGCCGTGTAAAAGCCCTGAGGTAGTATTAGTATTTGTTTTTAACTTTAAAAACTCTTCCATCTACTCTCCTCTGCTCTTCTCTTCATCTCTCTCCCTTTCTCTCCACTCCATTCCCTTTTTTTCTCCTTTGATCGTCGCTACGAAAGCTGGAGAAAATGGACAGAGGGTATCAGCTTTCTGTTTTCCTTTACTTTTCTCTTTATACCACTTTCAAAGACTAGGTAGCTCCCTTGAACAGTGCATCCCACTTTACTTTTTTTTCAACCACCAGTCATCTCCGGTTTTTCTTCCGTTATTTTGTAGTCATTAAAAATCTGCCACTTGACTGGTCGGTCGCGGCTTACTTTCACCAACTAACTTTTACTCGAATGTATGTAAGGACTTATTATATAAACGAGAAACCGCACCAGCAAAAAAATCTTTACACCCTATCCTACTCCTCTACCACTTTTTCTCCTCTTTCACGCACATAAACACAACTTATATACCATACAGATGCATTAAGCCGGTAATATTTAATGTCTCGTCTAGTCAAAATATGTCATCATCATCCTAGAATACGACAGGAATGCGCATCATAACAATGAAATATACACGATGATGATGTACCTACATCCACTCTCCCGAATTATGGTGCACAAGTGAAAAAGGACAGAGACACGCACACAACAGCATCCATCCCCTTCTGCCACCACCACCACCACCACCATAATGCATTATGCATACATGAGACTTTTTGTTGTCTTTCAGTCGTAAGCGGATTCCTCACCGCTCACTGTTTATATTACGGCTAAGAATATTTACATTGAGTGAGTAAATCGCCCAAGAGTTTTCTCAATTTCTAGGACAACAGTCTTAGCTTGATTTGCATGATCGTGTGTCACATTCTGAGGAGGAGAACAAGAGGAACAACGATCATGTGATTCGCCTTCTTGAAAAAAAAAACTTTTTCCCCTTAAAAAATTACTTGGCGATTGAATGAGGGTAGGAAAAGAGAAAACTTTTTTCCTTCTCATGTTCCGACGTACTTATAAGCCCACAATAGTTTGCTTGCTTGTTTAAGTCTCTCTCTCTCTCTCTCTCTCTCTCTCTCTCTCGCCCACTTACTTGGGCACATGGTTAGAGGTAGATAGGTACTTTTCAATTTTTTTTTGTTGTTGGAGATGTTGGCGGCACTGCTGCTGGTAGAAAAAGGCGGAATGAAAAATGCTACAATCGTCTACAACCTGAACAAAAGATTGTTTAAAGAAGGAGAAAAGAAGAGACAAGTTGTAAGGGGGAGAAGCGTCTTTTTTTTTAGCAAAATCGTCTCGCTTCTTTCCTTTCTAAAACTTTCCCGCTCACTTTCTTGTATAACGGTAATAGTTGAGTAATCACATTGAAACGTGTGTGGCGGTAGGTTCATATTAGCATTGTTCTTCCTTGACTTCATCTATTGCTGACTGGGTTTTTGGGTTATTGATCGCTCCGAATAAATCAAAATAGGTATTGTACCTATCTCGCTAATGGGTTTAGTGATGTCGGGTAATTTTGGGGAGAAAAGTAGAATTCTGCTTAATAATCGGAAGGTGTTTACGCTGTAATTTAGCTTATATGTTACCTCCAACATGTCGCGAAAGCATCCAAAGACAAAAGAAGAGAAGAAAAAAAATGTTCGTTTAATCCGTCGAGTGGTGTTATTATTATTGTCATCATTAATTCCATCTTAAACGCTGCCAAATGGCAGCTGACAATAAATAAGTAAAGATGGTAAGGTGTGTGCAATATTGAAGTTCTGGGGATAATTTGATGACACGTTCTTTTTCAAACCACTACCAAACCCATCTAGCCAAGTTACGACAGGAAAGAGAAACCCAGGAAGAGAGAGAGAGAGAGAGAGAAAGAAAGAGAGATATATCAGTGGTGAAAGCTGTTGAATGGGTTTTCTGTCATTGTGTGACATTATTATGTCTGGCGAAGTTTATTACTTCTGTTATTGTTGTTGTTGTATAAGTTGTTAAATGTTTTTTTCCTCTTGTGTTTTTTCTCCCTTTTCTTCTAGACTGATGCAGCTTTAATCTACGACGGAGTTCTCTCCTTTTGCCATGGGCTCAGAGCGTTTGATGCAAGTCGTGAGATCCGGCCAGCTAATGTGTCCTGTGACAGAGAGCAATCCTGGTCTGATGGCCTCTCTCTCCTCAACTATATTAACAGCGTATGTCCTCAAGAAAATTCATTTTGTTGTCATTTCTTCATCCATTACTGTACTCCTACTTTCATTTCCCCTTTCGTGTTTGTAGATGCTATGCGGGTGGATGAGTATAAATGTGCGTGTGTGTGTGTTTGTAGGTATGTTTGTAAAAACCTCGCCGGAACTAGAAAGTTATATAAACAGCCAGACTCAAGTTGCATTATTTGTAGAGAAGCGTATATCTGTGTGTTTTATTTATTTATATAAATAAGTCCTCATTTTGTATATACCCCGGCAGGAATTTTATAGTATCTCCCGAGTGTTTACACTCACACCACCATCCCCGCCGCTGTAATAACAACCCACAAGTTTCCACATAAGCACACATGGTGAAAGTGTATATATGTATAGAGGGACACAAACACCGGTTCTTGGTGTTATGTTGTGGTCCGTGAAAAGGTAGCACATTGTATGGCATGGAAGAAGACACGTTGTGTACATACTGCCGATATATAGTACATACGTCGCGAACAACGGCAAGAAAAGTGTGTAGTCAGGTAGTTTGTGATTTACGGTTCTGTAAGCTTTCTGATCACGCTCAGTAAATACGACGTAACTACGATGATAAATAATATTTTGGGAATTCCACCAATTTCCTTTTAATGCCGAAAGACAAGGTGTGGCTCGCGTGCTTCTCTATAGTTTTCCCCTCTGCATTCATCAAAGCCTAATTTCTGACAAAGGCTTCAAACCACCTCTTGGCTTTCATAATTACATAACCCCGAAAAAATGCGAAGAACGTATTTGTATTATTTATTTATTTTTTTTGTTTTTACCTTCTTTCTGGAAGCAACAAGCATCATAATATATCATACTATTTCCCCCTTTCAAGGTGATAGCTCACTGCTTTCCAATTATTTTGGGATTGATGGACAGAATACTAAGCAGTTGGGTAATACTTGGAAAAAGTGAGCTCGAAATTGAGCTGATTTTTTTTATAGAATAGACAGTATATGAGCTACTCTGCTACCAAAAATATTCCAGGCATTAACAATTTCAACGTTCCTTCCAGTAAATTTAATTCCTTTTTACAATGAAACATTGTTTACCTCGATCGCCGTCATCGGTTGATCAAAAAATATTTTCCAAAAAATATTACGCGGCTAAAGTCAAATACAGTCCTAGCATTCCACAGAAGGGTAGTAGTAACGTTTCATCGTTCCACTACGTGTCATCTCTTCGCAGAAAGCTTAATTTCTTGGCTTGCCATCAGCTGGATGGTAGTTTACTGTCGGTAAAGGATGACAATAAAACTTACTTTGAGAAGAGCACGTAATGTTTATAACATACCACATCTTGTTTATACACCCGTTTGTCGTGTCATATGGCGGAGAACTTCACTGCCGGGGTTGTTGATTACAACAAAAGACAACCGTGGTCCCATAAAAAAAGCCTACCATATGGATAAATAAACGATTACGCCAGCAAGTTATCATTTTTACCCTTGTATTTTGCTGGTGGTGGGGCGTGTACTTTGGTGAGAGCAATTGTTTGAGAGTGAAATAAATGTGCGATGATGACGATGATGATGGTAAAGTCTCGTGTACGTGCTTCTTACGAACGAACCAATCGTACCATGTACGTCAGAGTATATATACATAATAAGTTGCCCGTAAATTTGTGCGGAAGCAATGATTACCAGAAGGCATGAGAGTATGTACCATGTTTATTTGACCAGTTTCCCGATGAAATTGTCTGTAGGCGTTTAACAAAAACAACAAGTTAATATGTAATTTATGTTATTCTTTCTCACTTTTCCCATTTCACTCCCTCCAGAGCATTGTCTTTTTACGGCATCATCATCATCCTCACTCTGGTATTCTCCTCGATTCTAATATTTTTCACGGTGAAAGCACAAAGAAAGAAGAATTGAACGACGAGCTTGGTCTTGGTGTGCGTGTACCAAGCATAATGAAAACAAAAACACACACACACATGAAACCACGATTGAATGGGGGGAATGTGAACAGACATGTGGATAGAAAGAGAGAGAGAGAGAGAGAGAAGACGAAGATATGTTGTTGTAAATACGAGTTTGTTTGGACATTGTGTAGATCGTATGTAGTGATACTGAATGACGGTGCTGATCATTACTGGTGTAATAATGCCGCTCCTACTGAAAATGGGGATGGTGATGTGATGATGATAGTACATGACAAGAAGATGAGTGCTGACTTGCACAAGTTTACTTTTCTTCCTAACCTCCGCCGTATATCTCTCTCTCTCTCTTTCTTTCTTTCTTCCACTCTATCTCGCAAAAGTTGGCTAATATTCTCTGCGTCCATGCAAAAAGTTGGAATAATTCATATAAGCGAGAAGAAGGAGATGAAGAAAGATAGGACGCTGATGATGATGATGATGGAGACACAAACCTTGTCGATACACACGTAAGAGCGTATAAGTAGTTAGGCGGGGCCATCATGGTGGTCGTCTCGTTATGAGTCCACACGTTATGATTGTGATGTATAGAAATGAGAAAGTGGCAGCGAGGCGTGAATTAGCTTTGGGTATTATTGCCAGTGTAGTGTAGCGTAAGAAGGAAGAGGGGCAAAATATTGTTTACGTTCAGAGAACTTTTATCCGTATTTTAATTCTGGGTGGAATTACGATCACGAGCGGAAAGGTGCCTAGAGGAAAGGAAGGATATATGAATTTGTTATGGTACTTAGGCGAAAATTAGGGGGTTCTCGATGACTTCATTCGCCCGTGCTAAATGGCACGCCTCAGATGATTTTCGGTGGTTTACCCAATTTTTATTTTATTGTTGCATGCAGTTATTTGTTATTAGTTGGATTGCTAGGCGCGTGTGACTGTATTTTAACGCATTCAGAAAAATTCCCCAAGGCGGCGGATTCCCGCGAAGTAATAATTATTGAGTAACGACAACTGTGTTATTATTATGTAGACGTAATATCCGTTTGTCCACAGGGGAGACTAAATGCTCAGCTTAGAGTTTTTTTAAAAATTGTTTTACTTGGTAGTCAGGACAGAATACAGAGCCCCGGAGACGGAAACGATACCCTACTTGTAAGTGAATCAGCTATAGTAATTAATGTCTCCCTGCGGTTTTAATTCCCCGTTGAACTTTCCACGTGAGAACACATCAATCTCCCCATCAAAGCAAACCTGTCAAAAATTATTCTCTCTGCTTTTCACATGGCATGCGTGTGGACCCCCAAAGAAGATACATGCTGCGCATTCTATAAACACGGGGATGTTTGACAGTTTCATTTTTGTGCCGGTTTAGCCTTTAGCTACTTCCGTAAACTTTGATAACTCTAAAATAATCAGCAACGAATAAAGTTGGAACTTGTGCGTGCGCCTCCGTATTAAATGTACAAGCTACTGTAATAATTAGCGTAGATCGAAAACTTTTCTCTCTCTTTCTGTATTTGTTGTCGTTGGCAGTTGAAACGGTGGGGATGGTGAAAATTTGATTAGCTCCTAGCTGGCTATAAACTGCACGGCGGAGACGAGGAGAGCACAGCTATTTTGGTAGAGCTAGGAACTGTGCCACGTCTCCATTTCGGTACACTTCATGAATGAATGAAAAAGGAATGTCAAGTTATTCGACGTATGAGTGTTATTCAAGGAATTCCACTCAAAACGCAATATTAAATTTTTATACAGGTTTGCAATAAACAAGACACAACAATTTCCCTCTGCCAAGTGGTGAGTGTCAAGTCAAGTCCTCACGATGGCAAACACTCTTTTGTGAGTAAATACTACTTGAAGGAACCCTGCACGAGAATAGAGAGAGAGTATCGCGTACAAATCGTTACTCATCATCGCCATC